>WYDI02036257.1:0-21273 GCA_009867235.2 Psittacus erithacus | reverse complement strand
GCCAGGGAGGAGGGGAAGCCGGGAGGAAGCAGAGACAGGACACCTGACCCAAACTAGCCAAAGAGGTATTCCATATCGCAGCATGTCATGCCCACTATATAAACTAGATGCAGCTACCTGGAAGGGCTAGATCACTGCTCAGGTCAGGCTGGGTATCAGTCAGCAGGTCGTGAGTGGTTGTATTCTCTTCCCTTGTTATTTCCCTTATCATTATCATTATTGGCAGCAGCAGCAGTGGTTTGCGTTATACCTTAGTTACTGGCCTGTTCTTATCTCAACCCATGGGAGTTACATTCTTTCTATTCTCCTCCCCATCCCTTCGGGAGCAGGGAGACAGAGGAGGGGGAGTGAGCTAAGAGCTGTGTGGCTCCGGATTGCTGGCTGGGCTTAAACCACAACACAGCACCAAGCTGCTATTTGATAATGCAAAAATATCTTACATTTTCTGTACCTTGCAGCAGTTGTTTACACTATTTGAATAAAGATAACCTACAAAAACATTTAAAGAAAGATAGAAAGCATAATCTTCTTTTATCTCCATGCAGAGCAAGAGGAGGTTCATTTCAAAAATGATTTCTTTTTTCTTGGTGTTCTCAAGCAATACAACTTTGCTATGGGACATCAGAGTATCAGAGCTTGATTAAGCCATTGAAGAGAAATGGGTTTTCCTCCCAACTCAGAAATGGGAAATGCATTCTGATGCCTGACACTAGAGTCCTGCTGTGTCTTCAGTTCAAAAGGCAATGACACCAACTACACCTGTCCGTCCCGCCCGCTCCCATTTGATCATTTGGAAAGAAGTCTTTCCCCAACGTGAAATTTTATCACACAGAAAATCTGTGAGCTAACTGGTTGCCTAATACCAATTCAGATCAAGTAGTTTAGTTTTGTGCTGAAAGTGTCTTAAATAAGATTTCTCTTTTTTAACTCCACTAATGGCGAGCTGAACTGGTGTAATTTACAGAGTCCTCTGATCCTAAGCTGTAATGTTTTATGTAGCAATATCTACAAAGCTATACTATGCTATTTGTCACTTTGTTACTGAAGACTTTGTGATACATGATGTAATTTCATACAATTAATCTTCAAAATCAATCTTCAAAATAGGATCCTAGGGTTGTTTTTCAAGCTTCTTTTATCAAAATATGGGAGAATTTGCATCAGTCTTTTTAGGTTTTATATGGCAATGAAAATAACCTTCTCAAATACTTAAACCGCTTGACAGTAGTAGACTTTGTCATAAACGTCAATATTTTTCCCTACTGAAATGTCTTTGATTAGGTGAGAGGCTGATTTACAAGATCTATTTTGTATAAGATCTATTTTGTATATATGTGCTCTGCTTGCAACATGTTGCAACTGAGTCAGGTTGACTGGGAAGGGATCTAGGAGGGCAGGGTAGAAGTCATGAGATACAAATACCTAATACCAGGACAAATAAATGACATAGGTGCCATAAATTTCCTCTGTGGGTAGCAGCAACTCGGGTGATACCTGATACAGGAAGCACTGTGCCTGGCCGATTACCTCTAAGTACACCACTCTTATGCAAGGTCACCTGAGCTCCACCGAGATCCAGAAACTAGATTTTCCCCCTTAAACATGCTATGTGATTCAACGTAAAGGCATGTCTGCGTGCCTAGAACACATCTTCCCACAGATCACAGTAACTGCGGCCCGTTAGATTTCAGTATTTCATTATGGGAACAAAGTGAAATATTTTCCTTTTCTATAGTAGTCTCGCTTATGATGCAAAAGATCTTGTTTAATGGCATTGAAATTTCTCTCTTGTTTTGGTTTTTTTTTTTTTTTTTTTTTTTTTCTGCAAGACCCTACCCACCAAACCGGGGCATAAAGGGATACAGGGCTAGCAGCATAAAATTGCCATAGGATAGTATGATAACCTATTCTCTGCCTCAAGCCTGGGGACATCATTCATGCAGACACAAAGGGGTGTCCCAGTCAATTCTGCTACTGCGCTCCTGTGAATCCAACAGCTCCTGTTGTGCCCACTCCCATCTCCCCATGCTGCCATGGACCTTGCCCCAGCTGCCATTGCCAGCCCTTCCAACATCTCACGAAGGTGAAGGTAAGGGATGGGTCTTCCCATAGGGTCTTCCACTGGGAAACTGCCCAGGTTTGCCTCCACTTCTCTACCCCAAACACCGCAGTGACAGAGCTCACCGAAGGAAAGTGCGAGCAGAGCCTGCCCGACCTCTCAGTTTTGGCTCTGCTATGAGGAAAGCGGGCTCAGCCCGAAACACAAACCAGAAGGTTTGTCAGAGAAGGCACCGATGGGCAGCGGATGCCCCAGCCATCAGCAGGCGCGGGAAGCGGGATAGCGTGTCGCCGCCGACAGCCGTGCTGCCAAATCCTGCTCGGCTATTGCAGGTCGCAGGATATTCAGCGGCTTTCTGAAAGCGCAAGCTGCTACCTTCACTTTGAAGAACTCCAATCTCAGACAAAAGAATCAACTTTTAGTTTAGCCTTACACAGAAGTGCCACGTAAAGCCTTAACAGCTCTCAAGGCCAGCAGGAGAACGCTTTAGAAAAGTTCAGCTGAGCAGCTGGGGCAGAGGCGGTTTTTACCCATCGCTGGTTGGCACTTCCAAAAGGACCGTGCGTTGTAGGAAGGCGATCGCGAACCGCGCCGTCCCATGCAACACCGCTCGGTAACCTGGCCAGGACTGGGTGAGGAGCTGGGGCCCCGGGACACCTGCCCGCGGTACCGTGCCTCGCCACGCGGCTCCGTGGGGCTCAGCCGAGCGGGACGCGCTGCCCGCGGCACCGGCGCGGTCTCTTACCGATGATGATGGCACAGGCACTGACCAGCCCGATCTCCTTCTTCAGCGCCACAGGCTCGGAGCTGCCGAGCGCGCCGCGCGGCTCCCCGCCGGCCATCGCTGCCCGCGCCGCTCTGTCCCGCTGCCGCCCCGCGCGCATGCGCCGACCCCCGGCCGGGACGGGTGTGAGGGTGCCGGGCGGGGAGCACGGTCACCGCCTCCCTGCTGCGAGGGTCCGGTCGGGTCCCGCACGGTGCCTCGCAGGGGCAGTGTCTGCGCCGCTGCGCTGCGGCGGTCCCGGAGTGCAGCGCCCCCCGGAGAGCCGCGAGCGGGGGGACCGCGGCACTAACAGCAGGGTCTGGGGAGCGCTGCCGCGACACTAAGCGCCGCTTCGGGTGAGGGCTGTGACCGAGCAGCCGAGCTCCGCGCAGGGCTCGGCTTCACAGCGGTTCTGCACGTCTTGGTGGTTGTCTGCCCGCTCTGGAGCTTTGTTAGCGGCGATAGCGCAGTGACTTGAAGGAAGGAAAAAACAACCCCGAACACTTTGTTGCTTGTGATCGTTGCTGGCAGCGCGTGGCTAAGCATGGTTAACATTACCAAAGCAATGACTGTTGCTTTTCTGCCTTTACTTTTCTGCTTAATTCCTTCTCTCCTCTTTCCCACTTTGTTTCAAACCTCCCCGTAAGGAGTTAAACCCCTAGCCCGTGGGCGCAGCAGCCGTTGTGTACCTGAGGTTGTGGGGCTGAGGAACCTGAACCTGAGGGTACCGTGTCATATGTCCACCCGTCCACCCCCACCCCGGTGCCCGTGCTGGGTTGTTGATCAGGCCCAGCTGCAGCCATCTGTTCGCAGGATTAAGAAAACAATACCTATTTCTTTTCCTTAGGCAGGGGATTGAGTATAAATGTCGGGATACTTTACTGCAGCAAGAACGTAGGAGTATCAAAGTAAACGTAAGAAAATAATGTTATGTAGCAGTTCTGTGTGTTCTGTGAACAAGCCACCTTCATAAGAGTGTCAAAGGAGGATGTCTTCTCTGCTCTCAGATGAAATCAAAAAGTTAAATCATAGTTTGGGAACTTGGGCTCTTCCCTCAAGCTGTAACATCAAAGGCTTATTGATGGAGATCTCTGTTTCAATCCCTGTTTCTAAGTCAGAATGAACACCTTCCTGAGGGCACCTCTACATTCAGAGAGGATCCTCACATGGGTGCCCTGTTCTGAAAGTGCATAGGCTAGAAAAGTTTCACAAGATTATGTGATATCTGGGAAGTGTGGGAAGGAGAAAATGTGCATCAGAGGGGTAATCAACATGGTAATGAGCATGGTGAGGTGGTAGGAATGGGAGAAGGAAGGTCTGGCCCTTCACCTCAGTGAAGGAAGGTGAGAAGTTTCTGTGGCGCTATCAGTCTGATTTTGTTTGACTTTAGAATTAAAAGCATGACCTGAAAACTGTTGAGTGGTTTGAGGAAATCAGTGGACTGTTCTTGTGAAGCTGATAATTGTAAGTGATTTTACTTTATAAAGCTGCTTTATACTGCTGCTGTTACAGAAAGGCTTATTGATTTTCAGAGGCTGAGACTTGTTTCCTAAATCGATCTATTGCTCTGTGGAATTGTTGTTTCTAAATGAACTGCCTCACTAACTACTTTGAAAATGTCCTTTTATTGAATTACAATGTACTTTTTATAAAGAAACATTTTACAACAAGAATTACTTTCTGAACCATGTAAACAGTGCTACTGTTTTCCTTTAAAAGTCAGGGAAATGCAAATACTCAAAGCAAAGTTTCAGATTTTTGAAAGTAATCTGATGTTTTAGTTTTTCTTCTAGGTGATGTAAATGATGGCTTCAGAGCTATGTTTTCCATTGGCAGCAGCTCAAGAAACTTCTAGTACCTCTGGAAGTCTGTATGTGCTGTTCTTCTATGGACAGTATGGTTTACTCCAGTTGTCTATGGTGGTCTATTTCTTCTTAAAACCTAAAAAATTACATTGAACTTCATCAAAAAATCAAGAAATATGGGAAAGAATGGTATTACTAACTGTGTTACTGACTGTATTGCTGAGTTCTAGGAGCCTGATGGAGTTTAGGATCAATTAACCTTACCAGAACAACCCCAGATCTGTTACATGTTACATGACTGCACCTAGTTTCTTTCTTGGATAGAAGTAAGTGGAATTGTGTGGAAGACAAAATCTCAGTCCTGGGATTAGCAAGGAACAGTGTGTGCTGGCTGTAGGATGATAAAAACGAGTACTAGAACTCATTTAACTTTAGTAATCTGCAACTCAGCTGTGCAGTAGCTGCAGGATTTCTCTCTCTTTTTTTTTTTTTTTTTTTTTTAACATTCTTGCCAGTTTAGTTGGGCTTTGCCAGGGCATATTCTAAGTATGCGTGTGTGCATTCTGCCTGCTGATGTAGATACTTTGTTCTGTAACTGCTCCCCCTCGCTGAAAGCCACAAGGCAGAACTGGGTGACTTTACGGATATGTTTTTCAGTATTTTATTGGTAATTAGAAAGGAAAAACCTAACAGAAAAGCACCAGAAAACTCTCCTTAGAGTGAGGTAATCAAAAAACCATTAAAGCTAAGAAAAGCAGAGGAACCTTAACAGCATTCTGTTCTATCCAGTTTCACACTGGGGGCATTTTTGAAAAATGTGAAAAGAACAGAGCTGGTGCAGGAGAACCATGGGGCGAAATCTCAGCTATGTCCCAAGAACCTTTTGCAGCAGAAACAGTCATGCACTGGCACACATGATTGTGGCTCAGCAAGGCCAGTTCTGTTGTGCCTTACAATTTCAGCATCAGATTCTGTTCTGTGAATTTCATCCTTGAGGAGAGCATCTGTATCCTTCCCCTTGCTTGAGGCTGTTCCCAGAAAGAATAGGCAGCCTCTGCTGCTGCAGCATGTGATACCCAGGCAGCTGTGCTTCCCAGGGCCACGACAGAGGCCTCTGACAGGGGACACCCAACCTCTCTGCTGCCCACCCAGGTTGGGGGGACTTCACAGATATTCATGTCAGGGAAGCTGCGCCCTTACCCTTGGAGATGAGATAAAGGTGTATTACTGCCTTTTTCTGAGGATACATAGCATTATTTTGGTGGGTGCTTATTTGTGAAATCTCTATCAGAATGTACTTCCTAGGGCAGGCAATAAGCTTGTAAGCAGCTTAGCTCAGTTACCAGGTAGTGTGGGTAACAAATAGAGTTGGCAAATGGAGTTGGGTACAGCTGTGTTGGTGATGGAGGATGATGGTGGCTGGTCTTATGTGAAACTGACTAAATGGCAGGTGGGGTAACAATTATGTGTGAGGAATAAAAAGCCAGGAAATCTGTCCTGGTAACTTAACTTAGGTTTGCAGTCCTGGACCCCTTATAATACTTCATTATTCTCATTTGTCCTTGGGAAGAGGGTAAATTCTTTCTCTAAATCCATATAAAGAAAGCCGACTTACTGATTCTTTTCCCAGTGTGTGCATAAAATTTTGAAAAGGGAAGTAATTCGTGAAGTGTTTTACTATTGCTGAATGAGTAAGTAGGTGGCTGTTTACAACAAGAGCTTTTGATATGCCCACATCCATGGCAAAACACAGGCATGTAAAACAAGTGGACCAGAAACCTGTTGGAAAAGACAGTGGGGACAAAGTTTGCCCACATTAACTGCCAAAAAATGCTCCTTTTTTTTTCTTAGGCTAAGTGCCTGCCTGCTTCTCTGTGTTTTTTGCATGAGGGTGAAGAGAGGATTTTTCTGGCTTTGTGGTAGTGTTGGCTGCTTATTTAGGTTGTATATTCTGTCTTATTGTTCATATAGTTCCAAAGCAAGCAAGTCAGAGGGCATCTACATTCTAATTAGTAGTTATCTGAGACAACTCTCAGAGCGAAGACTTCTTTTAAATTGTTTTGGATCTGAACATACTGTATCTGCTTGAATGACGAAATGTTAGTAAGCAAAAAAGCCAAAGTGCTTTGTGGGGAGGCAATTGCTGCATAGCAACTGCACTGAGAAGATGCAATGAAGCTTGCATGTGTTCTCTTTTGTTGCTATTTTTGTCCTCATTTTCTCCATGCTCTGAAATGTACAGAAGTTATTAAAGTTGTTAGAACCAGTTATTTTACTCATTGCTACTTATGCTCTAAAAAACCAAAGCAAATGATGCAGTTTGTTTTTTTGTGGAAATAATAGAGGGAATTTAATGTGCCTTTTATGAAGGGGTGTTGTTACTGAGTTTTCACATAAATATTGTCTGTAATATATGTGAAGTGTATGGGAAGACAGCAAGATTAAAGAAATATAAACAGTTTCCGCGATAGTAGATGTTCAGAGAGCTGTAGTAGAGGAAGCTGCATTAGTGTGTGACTCCTGTGTGACTCCCCAGTATGTAAACTTGGCTTTTTTTTGGGGTAGCTACTCTTCTCTGGAATAATGACAACAGAAAGAAGTGCCTTTAAATGTGGAACAGTTCTGGAACAGGTCAGAGAGGCCAATTAGTTCATGCAAATCGGCTAAGCTTTTAGGAAGACTCTCTCGTCAGTGAGTGACGGGAATATAACCAAAAGCTGGAGTTTGCAGATACATAATCTTCAGGCTTGCAACAGCGGTTTCTGAGCCAGCTGAGCTTTAGGGGTATGTTTCAGGCTTCCTGAATGGGGAACTGGATGAGATACTTGGAAAAGCAGGCTGAGAATCAGGTCTTCTGTGAAGCTCTTTGATCCGAGTTATTTCTGACAATGTACTATACCTTCTGAATTCTGTAGTGCCTTTCTTTGGCATTGGGAAGAGCCTTAGTAGGTAAGGCTGTTCAATTGGGCTGACTGATGCCACTCTTCCATGGCCTTTTGCAAGATCTGGGGATTTTAATCCCATGATTTAGGAAGCTCAGAAGATTTTTCAGGCAGTATTAGTGTGTTTCAAGCCCCTGTAGGAGGAATGTGGGTCTTGTACACAGTAGAGGCTCGCCTGGTGTCAATAACTCCCTCCACAGCCTCTGCAAAGGTCAGTTGTTTGGCAATGTAACGAAAAACCAGGGCCAGATACTTCATTGCACTTATAGCTCCCCTTGAGCAGCAGGCTTTTACCGATAGCTTCTGGTTACCAGAATGTTTGCTGTCATCAGGAAGGCTTCAGTTTCTGAAGGTGGCGTCTTTAGTTGGACAGTGTTGAAGCAAATGTATCACAACTGCTAGCTGGGCTTGTAATAGTCACCTCTATTTCTTAGAAGTGATATTTCTCCCAGCTTGGGCTGTTATCTTGTTGACTTAGGCTTTTAGCTTGAGGTTCACCATAACCTGTTTCACATTCTTTTCAGAAGGAAAAGTACCACTAGGTCATTTTCCCTCTGCATTACTACCTACCCTGTTCTTCCCTATTCTGCATCTGGGCGCTCAATTTCTTCTTGCAGCACTTGTTCAGGATCCTGGCTTCACACCACTGCACCAGTCCACTGAGATCATCTTGAATTTTATTTCCCACTTCTGCATTTGCAAGTGCTCTCAGCTTGGTGCACCCGTTAATTCTTAGTCTCTGTTTGGTCCCTCAAAATGAATAATCTTGGTTAGATAGATTCCATAGATAGATAGATAGATTCCATAGAATAGATAGATTCTCTAGGATAGATTCCATAGGATCTACCTTGAAATGTCTTTCTGGTTTGCCAGTGTATTGTGAATAATGACCTCAAGAGGCATAGGAATTAAATTTTTTTTTAAACCAGTTACACAGGTAACATGACAATTGTCACCTCTTACTTCGTATTATCTTGTTTATGAACAGGTCACGTTGTTCAGAGTTAAAAGCTCTGTTTTAAAGGAAATTATTTCAGTTCTACCTCTTCTCCTTTATCTAGTAAAACAAGTTCCCTGTCGGACGCGAAAACCGCATTCGAATCATCCCTCCTTCCCGCGAACTTCTGTCATCCTCTGAAAATCCCGGTAGATGGCACTCTGGATCTGTCACTCAGTGTTTCAAAGCTGTTGCAAACACAATTGCCTCCTGTGCTGATTATTTTAAGTACTTGTTTCTTAGAGTTTGGTACCTAAGCTGAAGATTAAAATTGCTGTAGCAGTAGAAGCCTCGTTGAAGTGGGTTTGGGTTCACATCACAAAAAAAAAAATAAAAAAAAAATCAAAAAACAATCTAATAATCCTTCAACATATATTCAGCAGATGGGGAAAAGAAGGTGTGTGGAGATCCCACAGCAGTCTTCCAGCTCTGAAGGGGGCCTGCAAGGATTGCAGAGAGGGACTCTTTATCAGGGACTGTAGTGATAGCACAAGGGGTAATGGGTTTAAACTGACAGAGGGGAGATTTAGGTTAGACATAAGGAAGAAGTTCTTCCCTGTGAAAGTGGTGAGGCCCTGGCACAGGGTGCCCACAGAAGTGGTAGCTGCTGCACCCCTGCCAGTGTTCACAGCCAGGTTGAACAGGACTTTGAGCAACCTGTTCTAGTGGAAGGTGTTTATGTAGCAGGATGGTTGGAACTGGATGATCTTGGTAAGTAGGTGGTCCTTTGTAACCCTGACCATTCTATGATTTTGTATTTGCAAAGCACAGCTTTATATAGTATGCTATTGAGGGAGTGAGCCTTCTTTGCAAGTGTGTCTGGAGCATGTTCCAGTGTTGGCCATGTGATAGACTTGTGTGTCCATGCCTGAGGCATGAAGAAGCAAAAATAGGAAGACTAGAGGACTGGGGATCATTCTGCCACATGTTCTCCCAGTCTGCGTATGGCCAACTGTAATTTAGATGAAGGATGGAGGTTTTTCTCTGATTAGGCCAACCATTATCACCATGATCTATAGGTCACAAAAAAAGGTACAGTTTGTTTTAAACACTTCAAGTAACATTAGTTCTGCTAATGGCATTAACTCTGGAATTCTGTTTCTGATTAGGTTTAAGTTGCCTGAAACAGTACCTATCGCTTCATTTTGATAGCATCACATGTCTGCAGTTGGGATCTGCTGGCTGAGTGCTCCACAGGCTCCTGCAATTGTTTGGGGAATGAAGTCTGGACCCTACTTTCTCTGGGGGTCCAAGGCTGTGTCAGTGTGCTGCAGGCCTGCACTCAAAATGCTGAGGCAGAACATCTTGTAGAGGGTAATATCGAGGCTGCTAGTCCAAAAATTCACCACTCAGGATGGAGCAAATTGCTGCCTCCTACATTTTTGAGTATTGTCTTCCCGATAATTGATTGTGTCAAGACAGTCAGTGGTGTTTAACCTCACCTGTCTTGGCTTTGTCTTCAAAGGGACTAATGCTTAGGATTCCAGTTAGCCCCATTCATCCAGAATTTTGGAGCTCCCTCTCAACTCTTCCTGACCTGTGAGCCCTACCAAGCCTTCCAGGACAAAATAAAACAAGTTAGCTGAGCCACCTGGCAGTGGTTTGAACTGACTTGTTTGGCTTTGCCCTGGAACTAACTAGAAGTGCTTACACAGCCAGTTACTGGATCTCAGCTGGAAGGTGTTAACTAATAGCTGAGAAACAGAAAGAAACAGCTTTCTAAATGACTTGTGAACTGTGTGCCCTCAGTAAGAGGCTTTCCTTGAGCCTGTTGGCTTTTCTTGAAAGAGACAAGGTGTGCTCCTTGCTGCAGTGGAGGGGTGCTATAAGAAGCCGTCATGTCTCACCTGCTAGCTAGTGTATTTCCTGCAAAGGTGTGTTCCTGCCTCTGCAGCACAGATGGGATTGCTGTGCTGAAAATGTCCAGTGAAGCTACCCAGTGTGCTTTGCAGGGGTGCTGCAAGTAGCTCAGGGTGGAAACTCTATTGTGGAACCCTTTTTTGTTGCGTACTTCAGAGAATGGGGAAGGCAGTTTGGCACACCCTGGTGTGCCAACAGTCTTTGAAATACAAAAACCTTTTTTTCTCTTTCCTGTTAGAAAGCTGGTGTAGCAACCTGGTCTAGTGGAAGGTGTCCCAGTCCACAGCAGGGAGGGTGGAACTACATGAAATTTTTAGGTCCCTTCCAACCCAAACCATTCTACAATTCCATGATCTATTGTACCATGTGAGGAAATGATAACAGTTCTTATCCATACAATATTATTGTCTTTGAGAAGAATAACAAAGTTTGAACATGCATCATGCTCTTCACTTGATTTATTTATAAATACTTGCAGAGAGAACCACCAAAAAAACAGATCATCCTGTTATCCAGGAGGTCATCTATATGCAAGATGAAGAGCTGTCTTGCAGACAGAAATATATATTTGGTTTAAGTGCATTGTGCTTAGAGTTCATACTCATCCCCTCCAGTACTTACCTATTAAAAGAGTTCACAGAAACTACAAGGTAAACCAGCTGGAATAATTTTTATTAAATAATTTTCTTTGGTAAACAGGGAAAACAGAGCTGCAAGGAGGTTAAAATCTGGGCTTGGCTTCCCCACTAGTGACAAACTTGGGCCCCAGAATTTGCTGAGACAGAGACTACAGGCTCTCACAAGTACATTGGGTCATCCACCCACCCCTCCTTTCTGGTTGCTGCAGGGTACAGGTGCACTCAGACAGAAAGGACTGGGTTGCCTTTGAGCTTTGCTCACATGGAAGGCAGAGTAACAGGGAGGGAGGTGTGGATAGGGCTATACACCTATCCCACACAAAGGCACTAGACCAGCATCCCCAAACCTTGCTTTCCTTGCACTGCTTGAAGAATATGCCCTGCAAGAGCGCTGCAGCACTATTGGTGGTCTTCTTTCAGTACTGAATGGCCTTCTATAATCTGCTCACCTTGGGTGGTGGGCACTTTGTGTTTAAAGAAAAGCTGTGTGGAAGCAGGGATGCTATGGGGTAGGCAGGATTGCCAGGGAGCCCATTCATTCCCATCTGCCATGTGCCCCAGTGCAGGATATACTGAATGATGCTCAGACACTGGTGCTTAATGTGATCTTGGACAAATTTTTTACATCTATGGACTTGGTCATCTATCTCTAAGGCAGATATTTCCATCCTGTTGTAATCTGCCTGGAGACTTCTAGTCTTATGTATTGTATTATTCTTCAGTATTATCACTGGTGGGGTTTTACAAGTCAAGGAGGGATAGGATGCCTTTTCTTTATGTTAGGCTTTTCTTTATGCTAGGCTTTGACAGTGCCATCAGTGGAATAGGAGATTTGCTGCCCAGTGCATCAGTCAGAACGTTTTTGATGATAGCATCAGATTTTTCTCCTACTTGCCCTTTTCCCTAGAAAGGGGTTAGGCTCTGTGGGTGTTGCCTGACAAAATTCAGGAGGTGGGTGGATGTGGTGAGATTTTTCTGGCTGCACCTCTCTAAAGGGTTACCGAGAGTGCAAAGGGCCCTCAATCCAAACAGGGAGCAGCCTGCTTAAATGCAAGTAGAAGCAGAAGATTCTCCAAGGCAGCATGTTTCCTCTTTCTGGAGCGACTTGCCAATTGAGGTAATGTTGGAAAGCAGCTGGGCTGTTCTCTGTGTGTGTGCATGTGGCCAATCATCCTTCATGTGAACACATCAACCTCTTGGAAAGATGCAGTTTAAACCAGGTGTTGCTATTCACTTGCTGTCTGCACATCGCAGTAAGGAAATGCAAGGGGAATTCGTAGGCTTGTGAAAGGTTGTATCTCTGACAGAGAAGAGGACCAGAATCTAGAGCTCATTCTTGTAATCTCATGGATCTCTATTTCAGTGAGACTCTGTACTTCCACAACCCAAATATTGCTGCCTTCATGCTCCACAGTTCACCGTAACTTAAGTGCCTTCTTTCTGCCTCTCTTCAGTATTCAACACAATGTCCTCTTTTGACCCTTTCTTGACCATATGTGCTTGCATGGCTCCCAACCATCTTCATCCTCTTGTCAAACTTGGAAGACATGGACAGACAGACATACCTGTAGCATGACTGCAAGCCCTCATTTTCTAGAGAAATCTTCCTCAAAAGAATGAAGTGTCCAACTGGAGCCTGTTCTAAGGTACTGAGATGCCAAAGTCCGGCACTATATGGCACATAGTATTGAAAATAGTGACAATCTAGACCTTGTATCACTTGTGGCATAGCAGACAAGTACTCTTAATAAAACGTGCTTAAGTGCTTCATTGAACTGGAACTGCAGTCAGCCTGTGGCACATGGAATATTTTTAACTGGAAAGTCTCAAATTGTTGAGTCAAGTCCTGTAGTGTTTCAGGAATAGCTCAGGGAGCTGCTGACAGGTCAGAAAAATGGGTGTTTTTCTACCTGAGTTGGCCATTGAAGCTGAGCTCAAAGCAGATCTCTGGGGCTTTGGGAAGGCCAGTGACATATCAAAGAATCTTGTTTAACTTGGCTATGGCTGAATGCTGAAATTCCTTGTGAGGCTTGGTAAACTCCTCTGATTCACAAACAGCATCTGCTTCTCTTCACTGACAATTCCTAAGGTGACCTCTTGAAGGAAAGGGAGCAGGCATAGTTTTCTAAGATGCTGGTGATTCTTGATGGAGCAATTGCAGGTGTGTGCAGAAGGCCAAAGCCAAGTGTGCTGGATTAGCACCTGCATGCTACCATGACTGAATATTTTGCCTATTTCTCTTTGCTTACCCAGCATTCATTGCAGATGGTACCATGTGCTGCATGGATTTCAGGGTACTCAGCTTCTGAGGCCTAAAGGGCATGGTTAAATACTCTACACGGACTAGGAAAAAGCATATATCTAGTTATTCCTTCTGGTACCTGATGTTAAGTACTACCAATACTTAACAACATCTAAAGGCTAGTGATTTTACTTCTGCTGGTCTCTACTCACAGTGTTTTCTATCTTTAGATCTCCTGTCTGTTTCTTCCAATGTATCCACCTCATGTGGACACCCTCCCAATGCACATTTTACCTTCTGTGAACAAAGCATACGTGGACCTGGACAGTAGTTTTGTTTGACTAGGGGCTTCCTGTAAATGGCAACCAGAGGGCCTAGCCCACCCCTGTGGTGCAAGCTTTTAAAGTCCCATTATTGCTCTGAATCACACCTTCGTCTCCACACCCTAAGTCATATATTAAAATAAAACTATGGGCAATAATAAAACCCAGTTATATGAATATGTTTTTTATTAAAAGAGTTCTTAAATTTTTTTTTATTACTGCTTTGAGGCCAACTCATCATCTTTTGTTATGTTCATTACGAAAGGTTTTGCTCCAATCCCTGTTAACTTGAAGGGAAAGGAGCACAATATAGAGGGAGAAGTTCCTTGCTGGCATCCATTCCCTTGTCCTCAGCATGCCTCACAGTCTTCACCACAGCTACTCTACAAGAGCCCTCTGGGGTAGGTGGTGTTGTAGGAGAGGTTGACCAGGCAAGTTTGCAGAAGACAACTTGCAGAACTGGGGGTCAGACTGAGTTCTCTATAAGTCTCATGCCTAGCACTGTAGCTCATGGCCTTGACTGTTCCAGGTACTCCAGATATGAGCTACTGTCCTTTGTCAAGCAAATATGAAATGGTTTTCAGCTTTGCCGATTATGTCTGCTTTTATTCCCAGCAGAGCGAGGAGCCTCTGACAGACACAGAGGTAGATGATGAGGTTGGAGGGGGAAAAATAAAGTAGGAGGCAGAAGGCTTTTTTATATTTGCTAATTTAAAAAACAGATTATTCCCGCGTAAGAAGGAATAATCTTCAAGATTGTGTTTTTGTTAAGTATTTAGGCTCTGTATACTGGGGAATGGAGCTCTTTTCTTCCTAAGGCTTTGTAAACTGAAGTGTGTTTGTATTTTAACTGAAGCTTGAGAAATTCCTTTTCATCTTCAGGTTTAGATCATACTTGTTGACTGCACCAATACAAGACTCCTTGCTCAAACAAAAGCACATAATCCATACCATTTTCTCTCACCCTAAAAGGTAGCTGAATGCACAAAAACTAAGAGACCAATGTCTCTGCACCAATACTTTGCATTGGTGTCTTTCCCAATACAACAGTTCCTCTGCGCACCTTTGAGTACAACCCCCTTTTTTTATTTTCATGTATCTCTGCTTTCTCTGATAGTAGCACAAGCTTTAGCCTGCGCTCAAGGAACAGTCTGACATCCAAGATCTTCCTCTATTGCAGGACATGTTACTTTCTGCCATCCCTGTCACACATTTATCTAGATCATCTGAATTTCTTTTGTCTTGTAGAAGAACAGGTGCTTCTGAGACTACAGCCTGAAGCTCTGATGGAGCTGGTGAGTCAGAAATTGGCTTCCTACATACTCCACGGGGAGAGAGAGCTAAAATCTTCATTACAGATGCTGATGCTTTTTTCTGAATCTTTTCATAGAGGAACAACAAAGAAATATGTTTGGTTTTTGTTTTTTTTTTTTTTTATGATGTGGGATTCTGAACATCTAGAATTCTGCTGTCACCAAACTTGAAGTTCATAGGGCATCCAACATGTCTGCTGTTGAGGACTTGAAGTGGTGAATGGCTTCCTAGTAGTCTTTATATATCTACCTCTGTCTGTTTCTGGACATGTATTAAGTAATTCCCCGTCATCAGAAATGTGCTAAGTGTTCCTTGACTGACCATCCACAGATCATTTCAATAGCAGTCCACTGGTTTACTGAATACATGTTGTGACATGTGTTGTTCTCTGTACACTGTAGGGGATCTAAAATTGTGGCAAATCCACTTGATCTCTGAGGATGGCATATATTTTTAAAATGATTTTTACCTGTGGACTCATTAAATCAAGAGACATTTTCTGCTTCACTGCTAGGAAATAAATAGCAGTTCCTGTCAGGTAATCAAAAACCCAACAGACCAAGAAACTGGCTCTTGAAAGACACAATAGATCAACATGATAGCCTTGTGTGCACAAAATGCCTGGGAACTGGGCATCATCTGAAAATAATGTATATAATGGTTTAAACCTCTGGGCACAGACGTGAAATCCCTGCAGATGTTTTATTTCCTGTTCCTCAGTAATTCAACTGACTTTTGTAAGGGTAATGCCTGGAGAGCTCCCATGGAAACAAGAACTAATGATAGGTAGAAATAGAGCTGGGAGAAGCATGTTACAAAGGCTTCACAAAAGCTCCCTAATCCTTGAGATCTAGCATATACTACTGAGGATATTGAATAATGGATTTGCTCACTGTACAAATATGAAGCTTGTTAGAGGCACATTTCAATAACTGGCAGTCTGAAGCTGTTCATCCAGGCTTTAATGTCCCCCCTTTTTGGTATTGAGTTATTGTACTAGGATATATCATCAAACTGAAATACTGGCTTCTTCACTCTTTCTGTTTCTGTGGTTTGTCAGAGCTTCTGCATTTCTGAAAAGAAGTGTATTTTCAAGGGAAGGGAGCGATAGCTTTGGATCTGGGTGTTTCCCCACAGGGTAGGTGTCTGTGGTCTTTTGTGAGTAATCAGTCTGGTCTTGGGCACTCAGTATCTAACATTTTATGTACAATGAGTGGGTGAATGACTTATATTCAAGGCAGTGGTGCCTGCAGGTAGGTAGAACAACTGGGAAATTTGGTTCTTATAGATCTATAAAAATAGCTAAGAGGTGTAATGTACTGTAAGGCTGCCACATTAACGCACACTGGGCCATGTTGTCATTGTTTTGATATGCATGAACAGTTTTATGGCTGTTTCAGAAGGTGTTATAAAGATTTGTTTCAACATGGATAATATTCTAAATCCAAATTTTGCTTCATTTTTATGTGGCTTCAGAAAACTAAAATTAGCTAGAGTGCATTTACATTTACTCTGCTTATCACAATTAAAAGGCAGGTGCAGAAATAAGAATTGGTTTCATTTAATAGGAAAAAGTCAGCAATGCTTGTCCTATTTGTAAGTGAAAGAAGAACCAGAGCTTGGGATGCACAAGCACGAGCTTCAATTGCTTGGCCTTTCTTTGCCCCTCTTTCTTCATGTCTCCGTGGGGTCTCTCAGGACAGTTAGCATAATTCAACTAACACTGAGCAGCACACGTGCAAAAGTGTGTCAATCCCCAAAGCAAATGGGAGCAAGGTGGCCAGGTCTGTGTTGCAAGGTCACAAACACCAGGGCTACTTTACTCCTGAGGCAGCAGCCCAAGGTGTGTTTGACTGTTGGTGATGTCTGAGCTCTGACTCTTTGCGTTTAGCTATCCTTTGTTCTCCTCCAAACAAGCTCTTGGACTGTTCTTTCCATCCTTCAGCTATCCTTCCTTTCTCCTCCTTTTCAGTGGAAGTGACTCTTCTGTTGACTTTCTGGCTTTCATTATTCTCTTCTTCATACTTTCCGTTCTCTTCCTGATGAGGGGCGGAGGAGGAGGCAGAAAAACATTAAGGAGACTCAAAGCCATAATGAACTTGGGTTCAGTGTGAAAAGATAAAAAGCTTTTCCCCTCCTAATAACCACTGTAGAACAGCTACTGGGGCCTTTCTTGTATTACTCTGCTATCCTTATGTTGTTTTGCAACAGTTCTCAGAGAAAAGGTAGCTCAGAACCCATCAGAGATCCCTGTGCTCTTACCTGGACCTGCTGTCCAACTGCAAGATGCCTAGTCTAGAGGGAAAAGCAGCCTAAAAACGGGGGCAAGAGTAGAACAGTGGCAACCTTAATAATGACTTGTCCTTTGCTGTCTGAAAGGGGAAACAGCTTTGAGTGACAAACTTGCCCCATGGTGTTCCCCTGAGAATGCATCCTGACTTCTGCTCCTGTGTGGTTTTGGTGGTGTGTGTGTTCTGCTGTGGCCAGAAGGATGAAGCTCTATTCTGTGACTCAGAAAGCCTGACTAGAACAGTGTCCAGTTCCTACGTGGACAGGAACGACAGCTATAAGGAATGTTAACAGAACAGCTCTTGCTATGCATTTTATAAATACCACATATGTATTTTTCTTTAGTTTAGGCTTGTGTTTGTCCAGCTGATGGTGTTGATCCTGTCCTGTGGCTCAGACATACAAAACAATGAACATTCAGATTATCCTGGAGAATGCAGACTCCCTAACTTTATGCATATATTTATTGTCTTCATGTACTCTGCTTATTGTCAAACATGTTTCTGGTGCTTAAAATAATGGTAAGTTTACTTTTCAGGTAAGAAATTCCTTCTCAGGTACAGTTTTTGTATAACAGAGTTTGTATGAGATCCAAATAAATTTAATGTCCAAAGCAAATCATGCTCAGTGTTTTAGTTCTAAAGATGGCAAATTACAGTTTTTATGATTCTTAGGGATGGCAAGAGGAGGGCTGGCCTATTGTTCTCTTGTAGCTGTCTGCATCACAGGCTGGAGAGAAAATGAGTAGGAGAGGCAAAAGAGACATTGCACATGCTCTTTGCCCTCTACTCAGAATTGAGGTAAGGTCAGTGCTTTGCTCTGTAAGACAACTTGCATTCTTTTCCTGCACCCTTCCAAGGATGTATCTAAAACAAACAAACAGGTCCCAAATAGCACCTCCCCCCATGTCCAAAGAACCCAAACACAAATCAACAACCCAGAACAACAAATCATGTTTGCAGAAAGTAGGCCTATTTCTGTTTTCTTTGTGTATGAAACTGTGCTTTCACTGTTGACAGTGCAGCTGAATAAATTATACCTGCTTTCCACTAGGGCAATAAAGTATCTATTGCTTCCTGGTAACTCAGAATCCAGGTGGGATTTCATCTGCTTTAGCACCACTCTTCACCAGAATCAATCTCCTGTATTTCCCCTGGAGAGTGGGTAATACGTGGAAAGCATGTTTCAGGTTAGTACTTTCTAACTTTTTTTAAAATTCAAATATTGGTTTTAATCTGATTCTCCTATAAAAACACATAGTAGTCAGAAAATCTGTTTTGCTTAAAAGGCATATAAAGTTTGCTTATAGGAGCATTTCAACTCTTTTAGTTCTGGCCCTATTGCAAGACTTGTGGAGGAGAATATAGACCTTTGGTGTCTTAATTTTTCAAAAGCTTTATGCTGGAACAGTTGCGAAACTTTCCAGCTCTTTCAGTGTACTTGAATTTACTTTCACTTTGGGGATTTCTTGTTGTGGATCACTTGTACTAATGAAGGTTTTTGGTTTTGCGTTTTCCTTGCCAGCAGCACCTCTGAAGGAAAGTTCATCATGTAAGAAGTTTTAAATGCTAGAAGAAATTCCAATAAAGAATTGGTAGGTGAATGTTAACATGAATGAAAGAGTTATTGCTGAGAATTTTGAAGTATTAAAAAACCCTAGAGGTGATTAACTTCAAACTCTTTCGAGACCACTGAATGCCATTGAAGGCTCTGATTCAGTGAATGATGCTTAATGCCATGAGATGCTGGTAAACTAAGCATTAAACTCAGTAAGACATATTTGGAGGATTGGACCCGAAAAGTGATTCTCTGGTTTCATCTTGAGCTATGGGTAAATAGGTGTATACTATATGACAGCAAGGTTGCTGTAGTAATTATTCATTAGCTTTAAATAACAGGGTAATTATGAAGCTAAAATTCATATACCCCAACACACCCTTTTTTTGCTACCTTTTCAATTTCTGAAGAATGCCTACAGCCTTTTCCTTTGTGTTGTAAAACAGGGCACTGCCCCTAGTTGTACACTGCTGTTTCTTTGCTTTTTGCATGCTCCTTGCAAGTATGTGAACTGGGGTGAAAAGGTAACATGAATCAGGGAGGCGAGCGCTTGAAGAGAATAAAAATCAGTTTCTCCTGTGTCTCCAAGGATAACGAAGGTCACTCTTGTGCCCATAAACAAATGTATGCTGCACACAGAACTGGTTTCTCCCTGCAAAGTCTTGCATTATCTGTTTTTTTCAATTTCTGTTCACTTCTATTGTGGGGCAAAAGGCAGCTAGCAGAACAGCACCAGAGAACATGAGTGGCAATATTTTGGAAAGACAGGTCCCAGTCTCATGATCTGTATCCTAGATATGTAACCATCAGATGCTTTGGTGGCATGGTATGACCAGTGAACTTGTGTTACATATGTGAAATGGGCAGAGTTTGAATGCTTCTGAATAAAGGAATTGGTTTATCTCATGTGGATTGTACCTCATTTACTATATTCAAAATCTCAGAATGAAGTCCATAAAAATTATTCTGTCCTTTTACCTGTAACTGGGGGCTGTTGCACATGAGACACTGCAATTATGCTCCACACGTTCTGTGTAACAGCTCTGGTTTACTGCGTTCGTGATGGGCTGCTACAGTGCATGGTACAGGGAGCCTGGCACAATGTGTGCTGTACAGCACCAGAACCTGTACATGCAGCAGATGAAAGGTCTTCAGCGCTCGTGTGGTCCTGTGTGTAGCCACACACTGACACAGCCTTGTGCTACACTTGCTAGGCTGCAAACCTCATAACCCTGCATTGAACACCCTGTAAAAGTGTAGATGATTCAGCAAGGGCGATGTGCTCAGTGCTGTTCTCCTAGCTCACTTCTCAAGGGCAGGCTGCCACTGCCAGTTTCTTTTACTGAAGTTGTTTGGCTTTGCTGTCCTTCACCCACCTGAGTGCTGCAACCATTGGCTGTTTCTTGCACTATGAGCATCATGTAAATGCCTGGAAAGTTGGTTCAGGCCCTCACACGGGATATGATACGTAAGCCGTTTCTTGTACATTGCAGATAAATTCTCAGTGCACTGGTTTGTTGGATAACAGTCACTAACAGTACCATACTTGTCTGTCTTCAGATTGAACCTTGAAGAAGGCATTTCTGGTAAGTGTGCTCTAGGATCTGAGAGTGAGCTTTCTGAATGACATCAACAGGAGGATGAGATTTGTGATCCCAGATGCATCTTAGATATGAGACCTAGCCTAATGCCTATTGCTCTTGCAAGTAAGATGTTTTTGTCATCCCCTGATAATAATTCTTGGCAGTAGCAATGGCGAGGAGCAAGGTGCTAATAACACATATATGCTAACAAATTTTGGGCCAGTCACCTTAGGTGTTAGGCAATAACCTAAGATCTTGTGTGGAATTTTTCTGTTCTAGTGGAAGGGATGTGAGGAGAAAAAAGGTCCATGTGGACTATGATACTGGTTTGTTCCAAACTTGGGAGTTGGAATAGTGCTAGTGTAACAGGCTTGTGTACTTTCTGAGCTGAATTTCAGAGGAGACTGGAGATGGACAGACTTGTAGGGAAGAAATAAATTGTCAGAAACTTGAACTTTTGGGAGAAAACTGTTGCTGTCATGGGGAGCATGGAGAGCAGATCTGTGAGACCAACCATTTTAAAACGAAATGGTTATTACAGACCTAAGTCTTGGTGTCTACTGCAGGTATTTCAACAGTGAGCTACTTTGTTGCTGTTGTGTCTGGGCACTCCAGCCTTGCGCTGGGGGCTCTTTTCATTATCCTGAGATATCCTATTATGTTGTAAAATCTGGTTTGAAGAAAAAGCTGAAAGAGTGGTATGGAAGCTCTTGGACATTGGCAACAAATGTGTGTGAAAAAAACTCCAAATAAATACCTCCCCCCCCCCCCCCAAACCCAAACAAAAACCCCCTTTGCATTTTCGCCATTTGGAAAAACAACAACAAGAAGAGTCTACGCCTGTAAGGAAAGCGAAGGCTTCTATCCAGGGAGCCTGGGCAGGGGCTCTTCTTTCCCATTT
>WYDI02036251.1:0-62037 GCA_009867235.2 Psittacus erithacus | reverse complement strand
GCCATCCAGCCAGTTCTTTATCCACCGAGTGCTCCACCTATCAAATTGATGTCTCTCCAATTTAGAGACAAGGATGTTGTGTGGGACAGTGTTGAGTGCTTTGCACAAATTCAGGTAGATGACATCAACTGCTCTACCCCTATCCATCAGTTCCGTAGCCCCATCATAGGCCACCAAATCGGTCAGGAAGGACTTCCTCTTAGTGAAGCCATGCTGGCTGTCTAAGCACCTTGTTGGGTTTTTTCCCACCAGGAATTGCAATAAAACAGCAGCAGTTATTTTAGGGCGCAATTTGAAAGACTGAACAAACCACTCAGTGAAGACAACATAAAAACAGAGATTAGTCAAAATCCAACCATGCAGACAAACAAAAAGATTTAGTTTGCTCATTTGTTGATGGGTAAGACAGTCTGTCAAAATAATGTACTATGGACAAATATTTGGGATTACTAAAAATGAACTGAAATCTTGGGTTAGGTTGCATCACAAAAAATAATGATGCTTGGAATAACATCTGTATAGGGCAGCAATACATGGAGATAATCACATCTGGAACATGGCTCAACAGCACCATTGAAGATGAATACAGAGAGACAAGCCTGCTAATATGTAATGAAGGAGAGCTGTGGAAGAGATATGTATCTCAAATTTTGTCACTATTTTCAGGCTGACTTTCCAAGGGAATCAGGTTTATGCCACCAACTGCCTGTCTCATCTGTACAGTTACTCTGCAATTACGTATTAACTGTTTGTGTTCTATTAGCCCATTTTAACCAAAATGCATTGGGAAGAATAAATACCGAGCGTCCAGAGTTCCCAACTCATCTTTTCACACATCAGTGACATGGTAAGAGAAATCAGTCACAATGGTGGTCTCACTGGTGGCACTGAGCTGCAGCATTGCTTTAGCACTGGTAACCTCTCAATGCTGAGTGTAGGGCTTCATCCTCCCCTAAACAGCAGCACCCCATTTTATGTTCAGACATACCTGCCTCTAAATTTGAGAGGGTTAAGGTTAGTTTTCTTCTTCTAAAACTTGAAACATTCACAAACCACTTAATAACAAAACCACCTTTTTTCTTTTGATAACCAAAACAACTTGATTTAATTTACAGAATGAGACTTTGTCCCATATGGACACAGCCTATCCTCAAAGGTGTGACCCTCAGGAGGAAGACACACATGTGGCTTTCCACAGCAGTTTGTTGCTCCCTATACATGCATGGGATTCCTCTGGTAAAGGCAGAGCAACCAGGTAATGCAAAAGAAGTTTCTTAACAAACAGTTCTACAAAGTACATGCCTTGGGTGAGAAACTGCCGACTAGCAATAAAGTTTACTGCTGCATGGACTTTTGTTAGTAGAATAGTAATGTATCACAAAAAATGGATAAGAACTTAATCATTCTGAGACATGTGCTTATTACACCCATGCTTAAAACACCCTTTTCTGTACTTAAAATTGAAACAGTATTTAAATAGCACTACATGTTCTTTAACAAGTCATATGCTACAAATAAATAGCAGTAAAATTAGCAGCGCTGAATGGCATTCACATAATTCCATGAAGAAAGAGGATTTCCTCACCTGAATCGTGTGAACTTTCAGCAGTCGTCAGCAGCACCTCTTGCAATAATCTACTGTGCCTTGGACTTCCACTGGAGAGCTGTTCCTCAGAGTTTGTTACGCTCAAAGGTAACCTCCTGCCTTCTTTGTGACTGTAGTGTTTCACATATGAAAACTCCCCAGTGGTCGAAATGGGAGAAGATTCTCCACCAACAGAATCTGTTTTATCTGAATTTAAGACATTTGTAATCAGTTTAGGTATAGAAATGCAGTGGTTTGCACTGTGCGAAGAACATTAAGATGCACATTCTATCCTACAGAAATAACCTGCTGAATCTGTACCATGCTCCATTTTAACAGCCATACCAGGTCAGTAGAAACCTCTGCATTACAGCCTGTGGATTATAGAGGTTGAAAAATTACACAGGTTACAGATTTCCCAAAAATAATTCCTAGCTCAACTACAATATTTCATAAAAAAATACTCAAACTGATTTTTCCATGTTGCAAACCCACCAAAACTTTGAGTGCTTTTCCCAAATCCAGAGGCAACAGAACTCGTCTGCTCTGGCTTCATGATTCCTCCCCAGCCTGCCCCACACAATGGCTTTTTTGCCACTCAATCCAATAAAAAAATTCCAGTTCAACTTTCTAATACCTTCCGTAAGAATACATCACCTGTGGATCATCATGGGATTATCCAGAAAATGAGCGTTCCCTCTAGAATTCCACTGGATGTATTTCAGAAAACTTTTTGGGGATGTATTTTGATTTTAATCTCTTTTTTAATTAATGTGTGTAACACTAAGCCAAGTGCTTTTGAGAATATTCTTCAATCAAAACCTTTACCAACAAAACTTGTCTAATAAAGGTACCAAATTGCTGCAACAAGAATTAATGTGTAGAAAGTGATGCTGACCAGCATTAATTACTTTGCTTTAATTAAAAAAGCCCCCATATCAGCTGTTCCATTATTTCACTCCAGATGAATGGCAGCCTGACAGGCCTGTAATTGGTTCTATTGTTCTGCTCTGCCCTTTTCAAAACACTGGCACAATATTAAAACTTCTGTAAAACATGCATTAAATTTTAGCTATGAAAAGACTTAAATTCAAATGCTTACATTTAGAAAGCATCACTTTGTTGTAGCTACCTAATTAATGTGCCTTACAGAGAATTAGGAAGCATCGCATGCAGACTTACAGAACAACAATTGCCTTGTGTAGTTCCTCCCCAAAACTTTTACGAAGAGTGTTTTTGTTTTGTAATGGAAAAAAACCCTTTAAAAGTTGGTCTAAAAATTTCTGTAGAAACCTGATAATAACTCCTTCAAAAGATTTCACACTCACTTTAATAGCGCACTCAAAAGCTAAACTTTGTGGTGGTCTATCAACTCTGATGGTTCTCTGCCCAATTACTGTACAGTTGTCTATTAACACACCCTGCACAACACAGAAATCAAGAGGAAACTTTAAGTAATGGAATTACACTGAATTTCCTGTTCTTGGCAAAATTTTGTTTTATGTTTCTCTAGCCAGACATTAATAAATGAGCTCTTCTCAGCTATAACTCACTTTGCTACTATAAAAATTACACCTTAAAACAAGGCAACAGTACCAGCTATTATTTCATAATCAATCATCTCAATTACTCCTAAGAAAATAGCCTCCAAGCTTTATTTCTCAAGAAGAGCAGCATTTATTATACATTTTTATATCCATATATATATTTTACCTGCAAAAGAAATGTTGCAACTCTTCGGTGTGTCTACTTCTGGTATAACGCTAAGTTCATGTGGTTCCAAAACAAGCCCTAACTTGACTTTTGCCACAGGTGGTTTGGAAGATCTCCATTTCTGTTCTTTAAATAGAACTTTCTCAGAGTGTTCTGAAAAACAAAGTTTTGCAATTTGCAATAATGCACAGATCTCAAATTAACTTTGGGAGATGGCAGAGAACTCCATCTCAACTGCAAAATGAGAACTATTCCAATGAACGATACTATTCACAGCCTTACCAGTCTGCTCAGCTGGACCTATGTACTGTGAAATCATTTCACTTCCATGAAATTTACTCCTGCCACAATTCTCTTGCTGCTGGTTTTCCAAGTCTTGGAAAAAGTCAGTCCTATCAATCCAGTCAGGTTTTTGTGCCTCTGTCATTTCTTCACTTGTGCGGCTATGTCTCACCTTAGAAAGGTAAGAAGGGGAAGCAACTGTACATAAGACCATATTTATACTTATTTATCAAGCCAACGTTTTCTTGTGTGTGCATTCCATGAAGGACAACACTGAGCACATTGAGAAAGTAGTTCAAGTATGCAAGACACTGGATGGACTTGCTTAGCTTACATGTGGACATACAAGTATTTTATTTAGCTCTACGAGCCTCATCTGCTAAAACATAATTATGTACATTCTCAAGGTCTTTGTTAGATTAGAGCTGAATATTCTGCATTTTAAGGAGGAAAAATTCCTGAAAAATTTGCTTTTAGTTTTTCAGCTCCTGAATTCAGGAATTTTAGCTGCCTGGAGGCTGTAAATGCAAGACAGGGACTCTGGGCAGCAGCAATTTTTCTAAGATGGCTTCTGTTTAAACCCCCTCCCCCTCCAAAAAAACCCAACCCAGAATTAAACCTGGAAGGGTGCAAAAGAAGCTTCTTCAGAACTAAAAATGTATTTGGATTTTACTTCTGTTACCCAGAAACAAGCAAGATTACAAGTCAGGAGTGCAGCTGCCAAACCATATTCCTAACAGGTACAGATAAAGAGAGAAACTTTAAAAAAGGATCTATTTAAAATGCTTCTGGTATCCTTTGAGTTCTTATTAAGTATTTTTAATACAAGAGCTGAGGAAAACTCTACCTGCAGATACTTCAGACAACATAACCATTTCAACAGGCATTATTTTCAGAGACCAAGCATAGTTCATACTCTTTCCATTAGACTGAACAGAATGATGCTCTCGGGGCTCGCAGAAAACTACTGATTGCAAATTGCAAGTCCTAATTAAAATTTTCATTACGGTAAATCACCTAAAACTGTCAACACTCCGTGGGGTACTTTGCTAATTGGTAGCATTCACAAGTTTGAGCACCTACTGGATGATTTGCCATGCAAAACATTCATAAAGCTCACCTGCTTGTTCAGTAATTCTTTCAAAGCCTCTTGCTGTCTCTGCATCTGTTCCTTCAGTTTATCTTGCTTCTGTAAAAGTAGCTGTTCTTGTATTTTCTGTCTAGAAAGAAGAGCTTCTCTTTGTGCATCTAGCTGCTCTTGCAACTCTTTCAAATACTTTTGCTGAGCTTGGATGCTTTCTGATGAGGCCAAGACTCTGTCCCTTAAATTCAGGATACCACAATAATTTAACAAAGATGTACCTCCCATTTTTGATACCAAGAATTCCCCAACATCCTGCGCTTTAGATTTCTCAGGAGATAAAGTCACGGGTTCAGAAACATTGAGGGGCTGCTCAAGGCTTGTTCTGATGGTGCTCTCTGCATATCCCTGCTGATACGCCAAAGAATCAACGGAGGCTACCTGAACTACATCAGACTCTTCTCCAGCTTTTGTCTCTGTTTGATGGCTGGACATCTTCTGAGATAACTCTCTGAAGTGCACCACTGCTGAAGGTTCAGAGGAGTCTTCTGCAGGCAACATAAATCTAACATGTTGTACTTGTGCTTCCGGTTGTGTTCTTACCGCAGCGACATCTTCCATGACTAACCCTGATGGTGACTGGAACTGAGGTGGTTCTCTGACATGACAGCTGGAAGTTTCCAACATTCCCACTCCTTCCTGTGAAGGACGACCACAAGACAAGTGAAACTCTCCATGCTTCGATTTCAATGCTTCTGAAAACTGCACATGTCTGCCAGGACAAATGTTACGCATTTGCTCTTCATGTTGCTGTGAAGATGAGTTTTCTGACATACACAATGTTCCTGAAAACACAGGTAGCAACTGTGCATGCTCTTGTGCATGAACTTGTTCAGGTGACTGGCACTGTGTGGGCTGCACTCCTTGCCTCTGTAGAAGTGCTTCTGGGACAGGCTTTAAATGAATTGATTTTGTGTCCACGAAGCTTGGAGGTGCTGCAGCAGACAAGTGTCTTTGCTTCAGTTTATTCTGATACTCCTGTAGATGCTTTCTACCTTCTTCAATGGTCTGTCTGTGCAGCCTGAAGAGAACAAAACCACAAATCTTTCTAGAGTGGTGTAAAGATAAACAGCAATTTCAATAATCAAAGTAATTCAGATTATTTTGAAACAGGCAACTCAGACTTCCATTTCCTAAAGAAATGTACCTATTCTGCTGTAGAAGGCGTTGCTGGTAATTACGGATCACCTGTAAATGGCTGTCTTCTCCAGGACTCCTGGGTTCTGACACTGTACTGTTTCCAGCCTAATCAAAATAAAACAATTTTAATTGCACTTATACAAATAACTCACAGAAAACTACTAAAGCAACAACCTTCAGCTCTATGTTCTTTCTCCTAAGTTCACAGAAGTCACTCTGTACAGCCCTTTGATGGCTGTGAGCTTTCAGCCTGAGGCAATAAAGCTAAAGCAGTTTCTGGAACAGATGGCCTTCAGCTACAATCTCTCTTAGCAAGTGTATATTTCACCATCAGAGTCAATGGTGCTTACAGCAGCTTAGCTCAAAGATGTAAATGTACCCAGTAGTAAACTCGGAGCAATGATCCAACAGAGCTGCATTTTCAAGGCAATCATATTCTCAGATGAGTAGAGGTTGTGCATATGATTCAAGATTAGAAAAATTGATTACTTTCCTTAAACAACCTCAATAAATTCATCTCCTTTAAGTAGCTGCTTGAGATTTAGCCAGACAAAACCACGGAGGTGAGGTTTTTTTGTCGTTCTCCCCATGCCCCCATTGTTTTTTTCATATTGGATATGCAAAGACAATCCAATATTGGAACTCCAGTGATACCATGTGAAATACAGGCTTCTACAGCAAATAAAAGGAAGCTTTTATATGTATGAACTTCTGATTCATAGCCTAAGAAATAAAAACTGATTTTTCCAATTGCTGTGATTTAAAACAGGCAAATGGCTCTTGACTTTTATAATACGGATAATTAAAAAGCTACACACAATTTTCTATAATTCTTCACCTCATGTTCCACTTTGTTCTGCTGCTCTGGAGGAGGAACACTGTGGCTTTGTACCAGCTGACCTTGCTTTTCCTCCTCCTTTTTTTCCTTAGCTTTCTCCAAACAGGTTTGTATTTGGATCTTCAGAAGATCGGCCTCCAAACGTGCTCTCTCTTCTTCAATTTGTTGAAGCAAGGCCAGCTGTTCCTGTTTCTGTTTCTCTATTTGCTCATTCTATTGGGAAGAAAAATGAGGGTTAACCTCCAGAATGGAATGACAATGAAATAAAAGACCGCTCACACACAAACACCATACACAAAACTTTGTTCCAATTGCAGCAGAAATCCTCTTGCTTGTGAAAGGCATTTCAGAACTGTCAGAGGCCTTTAAAAGTAGTTCCAAAGTTTACCAGAATAATTTTGTTTTACTGGCTAGACATTTCTAATAGTCCCTGAATCCATTCACCATCACACTATTATATGTTCTCAAATTAACAGAATGAATAAGATCAGAATCTAACTATTCAAGGTACATTATAATTTTCCAGAGACTGCAAAAGAAGCCCTTTTCTTACAGGGGATTCGAAATCTACTTTGCATTTTATAGAGCTTTTCATCAAGAGTTCGCCACATTTAAATGTTAATTCAAACCTTCCAAAACTCCTGAAATAGCTAATGTAGAACCACTTTCAGAGCACTCCATAAAATTCTGAAGTGGTTTGTTTATTTTTATTCTCTTCCCCTGTACCTATCAGCTACAAATCACTTAGACACATGTGTTGCAACAGCACATATACTTTGAGAATGGAAGTGAGGAAAAGTGTCCAAGTACTGGCAAAGATGAAGTGGACAACAGCCTTTAATGAGCCAGCCTGAATGGGGATGTCAGGAAGAGCAACTAGAGAAAAAGCCAGAGCTGAGAACAGTTAATGTTGACACAGCAATGTATAACCCTGGGCAGGTGCAAAGTGGGAGAAAATGTGAAAGAAAGTAACCACACTTTCACAGAGGATCACCTGCCTTTCTTTTTCCCCCCTAAACCAATACTACTTTGTCAAATTTGTATTTCCTGAATATCTGAACTTAAACTCTACACTTTGAGGCTGCACCAAGACCTGAATTTCAACTTTCATTTTCTTTTGTCTATTGATAAACCACCACAGCAGAGCTCATAGGTGTCTAAGGATACAGCAAAACCTGTAAATATCATGAAAGACATACTGAAATGACATACACATATAATAAAATAACACACAAAGTTATTATTTTCTAAATAGATGTAGCATTCCCACAGACACAAGATTCTGGGTTTCTTATAATTAACTAGGAAAATGCAGAAACAAAAAACATCTCGAAAACCCCAACAACAAACCACACAAAATACTCAAGGTGTATAAATTTCTCCTGTCACTCCAAACGCAATCTCACAGACCACCTTATGCTATCACACAGTGTTAGTAAAGTTTTCACAGAGCTATGTACTATTGACTACATCCTCCCAAAAGCAAAGATATTAACTTACAATTGGGATTCAAATTTAATCATAGTGTGGCATCCCTTGCCTATAGCACTTGTTAGATAGTAAGAAACTGTTTCCTTCCTCTCTATTCTAAATTCCAGCTCTGTCATTTAAAAATAGTTAATACACAGAAGATAAGTACAGAAAATGTTACAGTAAAAGTTTTAAGTGTCACAAGCATGTGAAAAGGGGTCTATAACTGCTACACAGCCTCAAGTATTTTTAGACTTCCGGAAATCACTATTTTTACACCGTAACTGAGATAGGAGTGAGTATGCACACACTTACCCACTTTTGTCTCTCTTGCATTCTGATTTTAGCTGCTTGCTCTTGAGGATGGATGAGAATGGAATTTTCAGCTGCAGCTGCCTTACCCAACATATTCACAGCATCTAAAATACATGATATTTAACTGTAATTGCAATCTTCCAAGTCTTTTTGCTCCTACACAACAAATTTTGCTGCAAGTATGTACTGCATACCTCTGGCTTCACAAACTATATTTTTCTGTTGCTCATAGTTCAGTTCTGAATCACACAATGGTCTCTCTTCACTAGCAATTGTGCCCGATTCAATAGTCTCAACTTCACTTTGAGTATCTTTTTCACTTTTTGATGTCCACTCCTCTTTTTGGCTTCTAATCTTGTTCAGCAATTTCTTTAAGGCAAGTTTTGACTGAAGTTGGCGAGTTTTTGCTTCTTCATGATCTATAAAGAATATATATTGTTAAGAGTTTTGGGCAATGCGTATCTTTACATCATAAAAACAAAAACCCTCTTTTTTTTTGTTGTTAATTGCTTGCACAGTTGGACAAATAGCTTCATATTATGAAGTTCAAAAGCTCAACAGTATTTTTTCTTACCTGCAAGACAGAAGCAGTACTTTGTCTCTGCATGCTATAAAAGGAGGGCTAAGTTACTTATAGTAATCCACAGCCAGACTACTAAACATACTGTTGCAGAAAAAAGTAGTACCATTCCCCTGCCACCCCTCACCTAGATGTTGCTGCCTTCCTTTGCATTGGCACAAGGCAACAACAAGAAATGGCCTGTGCCACCAAAGGGATGTGGTAGAAACACTTGGCCAAGCAGCAAAGTTCACCAAGGCATTTTGTGTTCACATCATGTTACCCTGTACATGCCACAAGAGTTCACGCACACAAGTACCCGCTGCAGCCTACTCACAACATGCAGCAACTCAATCACAAACCTGGACATAAAAGACATACAATAAGCTGACTTGCATATAAAGTCAAGCTTTAACTTTGAAATATTTCAAAACAAAAATGAAAACTGTTGAAGTTCCCATACCAGCATCATCCAATGATTTACAGTAATTACACAGGAACAATTCTGGCTAACAATGTAGTTCTTAAAATTAAAAGTTATTCTCAGTATACCAATAAACTGAAGAATATTACAAAAACAAGTCATAATTTTTAAATTCATAATCATTAAAGCATCTGTGGTAAACATCATAAAACCACTGAATACTGAAATACTTCACAAGCTTCAAGGAATGCACTACAGACATTTTAGTTAATACTAAACTTAATTTATTTGATATATTAAAACTAAATACCCTCTCTTCTACTATAAAGCCAAAAATGTAAGTTAAATCTAAAGTTTAAAAGGTTTACCTTCTGATTTGCTGGGGACCTTCTCTTCTGGCTGAGCGTCACAGACAGATTCTGGTTGAGTGTCACAAGCTGATTCTTGCTCCAAAGAGATATCAAGGTCATTATCTTGAGATCTATCAGAAGGGGCTGGCAGAGGTTGTGGTTCAAACTGCAAAATGAGGTCATCTTTCATTTCTAATGAAAAAATCACAACATAAAACAACCAATTGGAATAAAATGTCAACAACATTGCAAATCCCTAGAAGTTAAAATAACAAATAAGCTTCTTTCACAATAGAGCTAATTCAGTTATCTTTTTTTTTTCCAAAATAGAAGATTCAAGATTGTTTAGATCATTGGTTACCCTTTAATTCACAAATTCTACAGGCTTTTCCACCAGAATATGCTATGTCTGTCAAAATAAAGGTGTGTGTGATAAAAGGATCATCTTTACACAGAAAGCAGCACACAGGAACAATTACACACAGGAGGATCCCAATAGCTTTGTCAGGGAAAAGATACACCCTGTCCTGGCTGCTCACAGCGCTACTGCAGCATGGCCTGGGTGGGAAATCCTAAAAGACTGGTTAACAGGAGCTTTCCCATGATCTGAGGAGGTTACTGCCTATAAGGAATGTGGGACACACGGGAAGATTACCTTGAGCTTATATGCTTATTATAAATATTTAGGGGAGGAACCAAAGGCAGGGAAAGGACCAAGTTAGTCTGGGGAGGAACAAGTGTGAGTCAAAAAATCAGAATACTGGAATAAAAGGGCCTGGTCAATACATGCGTCTGTCCCTGCACTGTGTCTGGCAGTCTGTGCCATCTTCTCATTAAGTCTATTTCTAGCTGTTTTCCAGGGAGAGAAGTCCTCTATTTTGTATGCATGTGTGCATATGGGTATATAAGGGCTTGTGTGGCCAGCTGGGTGTATGTGTACTGAAAGCCTGTTTGTATGTGCTTACTGTGAATACACACACAGCCTCGCTACCAGCTGGGAACCAGCCAGCCTGGGAACTGGCAGCCACAGCAGCCTCTCCTCCACTGAGCTACTGGATTCAGCAGCCTCCAACAGATTACTTACTCCTGTCTTCACTATACATATCTTCAAATGCAAACTCCAACTCTCTCTGCCATTCTTCTTTTATTTCGATACGTTTGTATGGAGGCACAAAAAGCTGAGGTGGCATCTGCGCTACAACCCGCCTTCTGCGCATTCGATCCATGTTCTGCATTTGCTCAAGTTCTTTCAGTAGCCTTTCCCTGTCCTTCAAATATAAAGGATAACAAACTTTTGGTGTTCACATTCAGACAACCATATGTCAGGACTGATAAAACACTTCGGCTTGCTTACTATGAAGTTAGTTTAATCCTTAATTTAAAATTATCTTTATTCTAGGGAAAAGGTACTTCCTCGGAAGAAGGCTGTATCTGATCTTTAAACACACACATCAAGTAAAAAGCAGGAAGCTCTAGCTATCTCTAGCCTCCGAAACTACTTGTGAAGGTAACACAACAATAAAACAAATTTCGAAGCATACCTCTGAGTACAAAGACCTTTCTCAGCAGTTCAGTTTTTACTTCTTAAAGGAAACAATTTCAGTAATTCCAGACTTCTACACTAACAGAACATCAATCTAAGTAAAACAAACTTCGAAAAGCTTTCCAAAAATAAAACCAAACTGTTGCCTTCTTAATAATAAACTGTTTTTTTCCCCAAAAAGCACAGAATAACCAACTCCAACTAAAGGTGATGTGGAAAAGTAGAACTCATCAGCTATTAAAAAAAGTTTAACTTGGTTATTACCAGTTGGCTAAGAGCTGTCAAACATGAAGATAACAATAACTAAAGCATGCTCTTTCATTCTGCCTCTTTCCAGATAGCCAAACTAGGCAGAGTTTGATGGGGTTTTTAACACATTCTGAAAACTCTATTTAGTCCATCAATTTGCCTCTTGTAATCGTAACTCCTCTACTAATCACCGACATACAGTTTACTTAACACTGGTCATTCTGTCATTAAAAACAGGCACAACTACATCACCTACCTGAGCCAAATGAACTTTCTTCAAGGCGTGACTCCCTCGGAGATGCGCCTTTTCAAGCTGCTCTCTTCTCTCCCTTTCTGTCTCCCTATGCAGTTCCTCCAAACGTTTTCCTTCTTCTTCAGCAGCTGACCGAGCATCTGGCTGGCAGTCAATCAATAGTTCAGTGCATGAAGTTCTTTGTAATAGTTTTAAAGCATATGTAACAATAAATAAATGAATAATCCTGCAGCAAAAGCACTTTAAAAGAGACACAGAATGCCATATCAACATCCTGGAAAATTTATAGTTCTTGGTTGCAAGCAGGACCAAACTAACCTTTTATCTTTGGAAGAAATATGTCTATTTACACAAGCGTAGGTGTCGAAGTACTCTAGTTTCAAGCTGTACTACGGACAATCATCTGTATGATCTGTCATAACAGCACGGCTACTTTTCCTACATTACAAGGTAAAATCAGTAAGATGGTTGGTATTTCAGATTGACTACTTCTATCCTCATGGATTTGTTTTAAACAAGGCGGGGAGGAAGCAGGAATCCAGAAGCATTTAAATTCTCTTCTGGGAAACCAGAAACATCTGAAGTGTTTTAAATAAGAAAAACCTTACTAACACATGACAATTAAATTTACTTAAGTAAGAAAAGAAGTCATTGCACATAAACAAGGCCACAAAAATTAACATTTTGGATTTTTCCATGACAAAGCTGAGCAAACTAGTGTCTCTTTTTACTCTTTGTGTCTAGTTCTTCAAACGTTAGGAAAACCTGAAACTGCATGAATGCACTGAAGAAAATACTCACAAAACCAAATTATTGAGAGTGCTGATCCAGAACAGGAACTCAGATTTCAGTCTTACACTACCAATATAAGCCAAACTGTTGTTTGGTTCACTTTTAAATAGTATTGCATTAAATTCAAAGATCACTTCTAAAAGTTAGGCTCTTGCTCCATCTCTTGCTTTTCCAGCTCCTCTGTTTCTTCTGATCTAACTTTGGCCTTTGTTTGAGTCTATTGTAAACTTCAGCACACTTTCCCATTAGGCATCATTCTTTTTCCCAAATAGGACTTCTGCCAGTTTGGCAAGCCAAACCCATTGGCTGCATGAACAGATGAACACAAATACAATGTAAACCTGGGAGTACATAGCTAAAAAGAGTGAAAGAGCAGGGCTACTGTAACTATTAATTTCGCATAAGCCACAAAGCAGAAGATTTGGGTGTCCAATGTTTTGCCAGTCTGGTGAACTCACCTCCTTGGAGGTCTGTTCATGTGAGACTGTCGGATGTGATCCCACAAGTGACTGAGCACATAAAAGGTCTTACAAAGCTTCCCCATCTCAGATTCTGATTAGTAAGTTTTGACATAGCTGCTTCATACAAGTTCATATTTTTCAACCTGTTCTAGAAGACTGAGTTCCTGATATCCAGACACTGTGTGCAATATAAAGATCTATGGAGGGATGTATCACAAATACTTGGAGTTAATCACCTGCTCTCCATCGATTTCTCTGTCCACATAAGGTTCAGAAATATGGTAACGTGTAACAGAAAAGTTGTCAGCACTGTAGGGCTTCACTGCAGGAGCCTTTTTCACTTCAAAATTCTAGGAAGTACAAGTATAGCTGTATCAGAGAATAGTATCAGTAGCAAAGCAACTGAACAGAACATAAATGATCTGAAGCCTTAAACCAGCATTAAAAGAAAGCCACCCCCCCCAATTCTTTCCTGAATTCTCTTCTGAAAATATCTGCATTTAAAACTTTACATATACTTAATAACTAATAAAAGACATCAGCACAAGGCAGATCCAGACAGCTTAATAACTGAGAGCACCTTACTGCCTAATGCAAGTTCCTCCACAAAAACTGACATTCAAGAGCTCTACCTTAATGTTTCAAAAGCATTACCTTACTTTAAAAGCACTCGTGTTTGATGCACTAATACAAAGCCCACTTACAACAGCTGTCACACTCACCTCAAAGCAGGGCAACCACAGATCCACAATATAATTATACCTAACAGCAAAATAACACTTCTCAAATACTGACTTTCTTTACAAAACTCAGAACTATTCTGTCCAATTTATTATTTGATCAGAGAAAAGAGCATTTTCCAGAACTTCACTGAAAAGCATCTATTCAGCTAATACAAGGTTTTGTTGTTTTGGGTTTGTTTGTTTGCTTTTTAAAGTTTTGGGTACACTACCACATTCCAACTCTTGTGCTAAAGAGTTGGAATACTGAGCTACCAGACCCTCCCTCTTTGGCTCAGCCTGAAGTTCTCTGGTAAGGTAGCTAGGTTAGGAAGCAGTATTCTGTAGGACCTGCCTTTGTGCTTCTAACATCTTCTCAATTTATTTTCTCTCAGCTTCTTCTTCCCTAGACTTTCTCCTTAAAAAGCATTCTTACATTAACTAAACCAGCAAGCTTCATAGCCTGAGGGGCTTGAAGCCAACATGACTGTAAACAAACGCACACATACAAAGAGCAGCATTAAGTCTCAGGAATCTTAAACTTCTTTCTGTGCAAGATGAGGCATTCCAAATTTCAGCATTGATTATCTCTTGTTATTTTAGAAAGACTGTAGAGAGTCAAGTCTTCAAATTGAGAATTCTAAGATATGCAACAAAGTTTTAGCCTAACCAGAACATCAGTAGCTTATTTTATGGTTCTTAAGCAAATGCATGTAATTCTAGTAGGAAAGAAAAAAAGCACAAATAAAAGCAAACCATCAAGACTTTAACTTTCATTTGGACAAAATGCTATTTAAAAATTGCTAACTTTCTTAATTAATATATCATAGTAATTTAACAGATCAATATTAACATAAATGCTTGCAGATACTGATTACAGCTCTGAAAACAGACAAGTCCCCTGTCTAAGCCTCATTAGCCAGATCGCCAACTGCTTGACCTACACTGTGTTATTTTCTGAACGTGTAATTAAACCTCAGTCTTCTGAACTATTAAATAAAATGTGAAACTAACAAATCACTAATTAATAACTACAATCGCATCTCCAGAATTCTATTCAAGAGCTGGGAAGATGCAAGAATTACACTGGAGGCTGAAAAAATAATACTTATTAACATTATGACACCTCATGGTAGAACTACTGCAGTTACGAAGTCACACATACTTCCATCAAGAGGTTTGTAAGTGTCCCCCCCTCCAAGAAAAGTAAATCTTTCTATACTAAAATCTGGCAGAACTGGAGCAGCAATGTCTCATGAAATGAAAAATCTGAATACTTACTAAGATTACAGTAACATTTTGGGGTTGCATTTCCAATACATAATGTTATACATCATAAAAAAATGAAGTACATAAAAAGTCTGTGACACTTGTCAAGAAATTGGTGTTTACAGTGTAACTTCAGTTAGGTAACTTAACAGTTGGGCTAACTAAATAAGGCCTCAATTTCTAAAAGCCATTCTTCTGAGAATGAAACTGAAGGCAAGGTACCTAGAGGAAAAAAAACCTTCTTTTGCAAAGTAACAACAATTGCAATATCTTCAGAAAATGCTCCTTATGTTGTAAGTAACAACACTGCCTGAGCTCCACTTTATGAAATTTTATTCCATTGTTATTGCAACAGATTATAACTATGTTTAATAACCTCTTTATGTAAATTGATTCAAGAAAATAAGCATGCTTATGCAGACGACCTTGTAATTTGCTGTAATTCACAGGATTTAAGTTAAGCAATTCAAATTCAGTGCCTTTTGAGTCATGCATTTGCAAGACAAAGCCCCAGATTTCCCCCTCATCCCTTTAAAATTGACAGTTTACATCTTTTGTTTCCTCTATACAGAACTGGGAATAAGCCACAGCTCTAATCACCTCTGATCTTTCAATTACTTCACATTTACCCCATGCAGTACATGACACCCAGTTACTCTTCCAAGAAAATAACTTTATTCTTCACCCTGTGCCCTTCCAGCAACATATGCCTTGATAAAAGGATTAAAATCCTCAGAGATATGAAAACTAGGAAAAAGGCTACAAGTCAGCTAGTCTTTACATGGATTACATTGACATGCTGTGCTACATTTAAACAATGCAATCTTTCCTCAACAAAAATCCAACATGTCTGCAGAATTGTTGATTCAATTTGCCATTATCGAAGCATGAACTCATTAAAAGTAAGCCCAGGTATTGTAGAAAATTCAGCTGTTTGCAAACTCTCCTAAACCAGCTAAAATCATATCTGCTGAGAAGATGCGTAAAGAACATGTGTTCATAGACAGAAATGCATTACACTGTAGACTTTCAGGAAAGGAAGTTATGATTGTGCAATACTTTGTCCTGGGTTCAGCTGCAACAGCTATTTTTCTCCTTCTTAGTAGCTGGTGCAGTGCTGTGTTTTTGCCTTTAGTCTGAGAACAATGCTGATAACACATCAATGTTTTAGTTGTTACTAAGTAACATTTACCCCAATCAAGGACTTTTCAGTCCCATGCTCTGACAGCAAGGAGGGGCACAAGAAGCTGGGAGGAAGCAGAGACAGGACACCTGACCCAAACTAGTCAGGTACTGAGACCCGGACCGGTCATCTAACACAACCACAAATGCACTAGAACCTGGAGAAACCTGAACAAAGTCTTCTTGCTTGCCTTAGTAAAAAAAATAGACTAAGAAGGAAATTCTGCATTTTAAAACGGAAAGAGAGATGCCTTACTGAGGTTATTCCATTTAAAGTATTATATAGTACTGTGTCTTTTTATCTGTTATATCATCTAGAATGTTGAGGTGTGTCCACGCTGGGAAAGATCATTGTAGAGTTTAGCACTACTGTGACTATTACATAAAAATGAAATCATGATAAAGTTTAAATGATGTATTAACCACAAACATAGGCTCTAGGATGACAAGAAATAAAAATGCACATATAACAAGAGAACAGAACTAAACCAATACCAAAGCTTGGTAGTAAGAAGTCTATTAATACACAAGTCAGTAATTTTCTTGGGTTTTGTTGAACCACTCTCATATGTATACAAATAGCAATTCTGGATATCAAAGCAATAAATAATCATTACATTCTATGGTATCCTGAAATTGTGACCACTACAGAATCATCATACCTCAAGAGGATGTGGTGGAGGAGGTGGCAGGCTGGCAATTTTGGCTGCTCTTTGTCTTTCCACTTCCAGAGCATGTTTACGTGCATTTGTTCGTCTTGGGGGGAAAAAAGTCAGAACGCACATCCCCACCCAAAAAGTAAGAGAGAGAAGAAAACAGAGAAGGAAAATAATTCAAGCAACAATGACAGCAAATGACTGCGCAAAATAAAAGGCAAATGTAAAAATAAACAGATTCAGCTATACTTGAATGCTTGGGAGATGGGAACGAGCAAGCACACTGAAAAGTCAACAGAACTTGTGCTGAAAGGAAGTGCTAGAAAATTAATCTATTGCAGCAATGCAAAAATGTTAAAACACACAAGCTTCTAAAGAACAAAGATAAATCTCTGCCTTTCACTATGGTTTTCAGGAAGCACTGCAGCACTTCAACATATTTTAATTACTCAACTGTGGACAAAATTAAGTGTTTAATCAATAGGTCTCAGCTCTTACTCAAGCACAACTGTCCCCAAGACTACACAGTTCATTTTCCATGCCAGCCAAGTTTGGTCCAATTTGTTTAAACCCAAGCAAACCAAAAACCCCTAACCCTCCCAAAAGCACCAAACATGCCAAGAAGGAAGATCATGACAAATGCAGACTTTTTTATCAGGCAGGGAACTCTCCACCAGGCACTCACCTGAGAATATTGCATTTTGTATGTCACTGAATAGCTGTTAGCCAACAATCTCAACTGAAAACAGCAACAGAAAAATGAAAGGCCCCTGTTCTTTGAGAGCCTGTTAAGGCCAGCTTGTTCTTAAAAGGAGTTCTTATCAAAATCCACAAGCTCTGGCCATCAGCATTAATTCTCTAACCCATAAAATTTCAAGATTCAAAAACCTCAAAGCAAGAAGCACTTCTGCCTGTCACCTTGGGACATTGTAAAATGCACTCTGTGGTTAATGAAACCAGGGAGTTACTGCATACCGGGCTTGCTCACGAAGTAAGTTTTCTTTTTGGTACTTCTGCTCTTTCAAGGCTTTCCTATGCCTCTTCTCTGCTCGTTGTTTCCTTTCCTCTGCTTGTTTTGCCAGAGCTTCTAAGTCAGGTTCCTTAACAATAAAATATCACAAGCACTTAATACAGAGTTTTACTCCTCAAACTATCAGCGTGATATTTCAGATTAAGTCCTGCTGTAAGAATCAAATGCTCAAAATCACTTTCTACAGTATTAGAGCAAAAATACCCTAAATAATAGCTTTTCCTTCTCTGCTATCTTCATTCTCTTTTCTACCACCAACAGCAACAAATTTACCACACTCTTCAGCCAATGTAACCAGATATTAATGTGGAAACTTCAGCTTTTCTCTGCATCTCTGGTGAAGAGGGTAATATAAATATACTTACCCATTTTAGCAAATGCTGTACAAGAGAAAACATGTTACTACCTTTCAGTCATAAACTACAACAACTGTGTCTCAACAGAAATATTTATGATTAGTTCTCTGTTCCTATGGCACTGGTACCATAGTTTTCCACAAACTCACCCCTCCTAGCATCAAAAGGAGTTTTCAAAAGAGTTGATTTAGGACACTGAGGTATGGAAAGGTATAATGATATTTGACCTGGGTTAAAAGCTCAATTAATTCAACAAGTAAGCTAGCCTGCAAAATCCATGCAAGAGATCAGTGGCACTGACTTCTATAAACCTAGTTCAGTGTCAGATCTGTGGAAAATTTCTACCTAACAACCTCAATGATCACAACCTCAATGATAACAACCCTCAAAGACAGCCTACACAAGTTACAGGATTTTAAAGGAAGTGTAAATACGTTATAGGTGCAGAATTAAGAAGTGAACCAGTCAACAGGCAAAGGCCTTGGAAGCCCCTATCAAGACTTTCCAAGCCACTTGAGCAGTGAAGAAAAAATCTGTATTTTCCTAAGCACAGAAAAGATACTGTTACATGATACAGAAAAAAAAGTTATTATATAGCTGACATACTTGAGACAATGATTCACCATGTGCAATTTAGTCAAGTACAAATATACACTATCATGTATGTGTACAATCTAACATAAATAAAATAACTCAAAGAGTTTGCATAGCAAAAGCCTCAGCAAATAGGTCTGCCAGACCATTTAAATCTTGGTCTTGCGGAATAAAAAAGAACATAAACATTTCCAAGATGCTTCCATTCCTAAAAGCTGCTGGTTCGGGTATTAGGGCTGTAAGATAAAGAATATAAAAACCTGCAATACTGGTATTTCTAGAGCATCCAGACTTTCTCTGACAATACCATTAGGCTGTTTCACTTACATTCTCCTTGGCTTGCCGGTGACCCTCACCAATTGCTCTTAGGCTTGATAAATAAAATTCTTCTAAGGCTTTAATCTTTTCATCCTGTGCTTTCTGCCACTCAGCTCTCAGTGCCTCCTCTAACTGATGGAGTTGTTCTTCTCTCCTCTGCTTTACCTTCTGTCTTATCTGCAAGGCGATGCACTTCTGTTGCTCTCTAACCTGCAGAAATAGCACTTATGTTTTGTCAGCAACTTACTTTTTACTGCAAGTCTTCCCACAACATACTCTACCCTCTTTTCAGCTTTCCATGTCGTCTACTATTCTATTGACAATCTGTCCACAAAATACTTTAAAGTTGCTGTTACCTTTTCCCAAACTTTGTATGTTACATAATAAATTCAGACGTCATTAAATGTTTCAGTCAAAGTCCAAAGGCAACATACGACTGATAAATAAAACACAAAAACTGTTTGAAATATCCTTCTCCCCAAAACCACTACACAATCATTTATTTAAGACTTCTATTACAAAACAACATATAAAAAGCTCAAGAGGGGTAAAAGATTAGTACATAGCAAACATCTCTAAGATGTACTTTTTGAGGACATGAAACACCTGAACAGCCTGTGTGGGACAAAGCAGAGGAAGGCTAAGAAAATGAGTAAGAGAAATGGAGAAATAGCCCTGTGGTGTAACAGCAGGACAGCAGAACAAAAACACACGTTCTTCAGAACATAAAAGTACTCTGCTCAGACATCCTAAAAGGAGCTGTACCTAAAGCATTCTGAGCTATGACATACTGTAGCAATTCAGTTCATCTAGAAGAAAGCTCTGAAGTTGTGTATTAGCAGCTATTGTCTTACTGTCTCTGTGTGATCACAGTGAAAACTCCTGGAACACTGTAGCAGGTGACACACAAGTGACACACCAGCAGAAGAGACAACTGCATGTTCACAACCAAATAAAAGTGGTGGATACTGGGAAGCTAGCAGGGAAGAAGAAATTCTGGAACATCTGTTCCAGCAAATCTAACAAATAGACATTTCATGAGCAAAATACACACTCAGTAGTAAATAAACATGAGAAAAAAAAAAAAAAAGGACATTCACAAACCAAATAGAAACCTAATATACAATAGTGGGGGTGGGACTAGTGAAGAGTGCCTGGAAAGCTCTCACAGAGGAAAAGTTCTTGAGGATGTCGGCCAGGTGTGTGCCCAGGCAGCCAAGGCGGCCAGTGGCATCCTGGCCTGTATCAGCACTAGCGTAGCCAGCAGGGCTAGGGCAGTGACGGTCCCTCAGTACTGGGCACTGGTAAGGCTGCACCTTGAATCCTGTGTTCAGTTCTGGGCCCCTCACACTGAGGTGCTGGAGTGTGTCCAGAGAAGGGCAACAAAGCTGGTAAGCTGGTAAAGAGTCTGGAGCACAAGTGCGATGAGGAGCAGCTGAGGAAACATGGATTGTTCAGCCTGGAGAAAATATGGCTCAGGGGAGCCCTTACTGCTCTCTCACAACTACCTGAAAGGAGGTTGTAGGGAGGTGCTGGTCTCATATCCCAAGTAACAAGTGATAGGACAAGAAGCAATGGCCTCAGGCTGTGCCAAGGGAGGTTTAGATTGGAGATCAGGAAAAGTTTCTTCACTGAAAGGGTTGTTAAGCATTGGAACAGGCTGCCCAGGGAAGCAGTGGTGTTACCATTCCTGGAGGTATTTAAAAGACATGTAGATGTGGCACTTAGGAAAATGATTTAGTGGTGGACTTGGCAGTGCTGGGTTAACAGTTGAACTGGATGATCTTAAAGGTTTTTTCCAACCTAAATGATTTTATGATTCTAGAATATTACAACCCTGAGATTTAGTTTACATGAAATAAAATTTTCAGTTCATTTTCCTACATTATTTGTTACATCAGTAAATAAAATAACATGTAAAACCACAAACATACTTGCTGTAGCCTCAGCTTTCTTCTCCTTTCATATTCTTCCTTCAGCAGCATGGTTTCTTCATTAGGACTAAGCCTCAATTGCCCAACTTTTGCAACTTTCCTCTTCATTTTTGGAAACGCAGAATAATCAGCTTCTGAGAGAACAACATGAAAACCAGAAATTGTGCATGAATTATATAGGTAAACCAGGTAAAAAAAAAAACAACAAAAAAACCCAAAACCAATATTGCCATCATCTTACAAATCTGTCACAGTCTCTAACAGCATTAGCTACAACGTTCAAGTCGGTTTCAAATGTACTCAACGACATTGGCACAGTCTTTCTCACGGTCACAAACGTACTGCTTTTGATTATTACGCTACACAGCAAACTGCAACAGCTTTACATTCTCATTCTACACTGTGGACCTGACAGGTAAAACTGCAAAGTGAATACTGAACACCATCCAATATATGGGAAGATTAAATAAAACAAGAAAAAAACCCAACAAAAAGCTGTCACACAGGAAAGCAAGGTGGGCACGTAGGTGATTCGTACTGAAATGTTCTCACAGCAGTTGTAAGATACTGTGTTTATTGACGTTTTTGACTGCAGTCCAAGGTTTTCTGCCTTGAAGATGCAAAACTCCACCAACAGTCTGGATGCCAAGCATTTCACTATAACAGTAAAAACCATAACTGAAGTTTTCTTAAGCAGCTGTTTCAAACATTGTTTCCCTGTAAACTCTGGTGTGGAACCAGGATCTACTGGTTCAAGGAGAAAGAAAAAATACTTTTTCAGCCTGATAAGCAGCCTAGTCCAAATTTCCCTCCAGAATCTACTTGACATTTAAATACGCATATTCCTGAAAATACTCTCCCAAAACAAATCAGCAAAACTTTCAAAAGCCTGTGTTCAGTTCTGAAAATCAAAAGTTTATGAGCGAAAATGAACAATCCACGTAGCACTAAGAATTTAACCAACATGTTACACTTGGAAAGAGTTCTCTTCAGTATATAAATTAAAACAAACAAATCTCACAAACACATTCTAAAGAAATCACATCAGTTGTAAAACCAAAATAATTATCACCGACTGGTTTGGGTTGGAAGAGACTTTAAGGCTCATCCAGTTCCAACCCCCTGCCGCGCACAGGGACACCTTCCACTAGCGCGGGTTTCTCCAAGCCCCGTCCAACCTGGCCTCGAACATTGCCAGGGATGGGGCAGCCACAGCTTCTCCAGGCACCCTGTGTCAGTATTTCACCACTTCCCTCACAGGAAAGAATTTCTTCTTTAGGTCTAATTTAGATCTACCCTCTGACAGTTTAGAGCCATTCCCTCTTGTCCAGCCACTACATGTCTTTGTAAAAAGCCCCTCTCCAGATTTCTTATGGCCTCTTTAGGTATTGGAAGCTGCTCTAAGGTCTCCCCAGAGCTTTCTCTTCTCCAGGCTGAACAAGCCCAACGCTCTCAGCATGTCTCCTTAGGAGAAATGCTCCAACCCTGGGAGCATCTTCTAATTATCCACAAGATACTTTTAGTAGAGGATTATTAAGCCAATGAATCCCAAGCTCATTACAAGGAAAACAGGGACAGAAGATCGCATTTCCTGCTGGCTTTTCCTTGTTCACCTTATTAGGTAGAAAACAGAAGTTTATCAATACACGTAGTTAAGGAGCAAATGACTACCTCCCTCCCCCCTCCCACAAAGAAAGGGAAATTTTGGAGGATGAAGAATACAAAGTCTAGATCTAACACTTAAAGGATAAAAGCAAAAGCAGATAACGCAAACGCCAGAGTAAAGCAGCCAACATTTGCCTAGATTCAGCTGCAGTACAAAGCCATCAGTAAACGCACAACAGGTAAGACTAAGCCAGCCTTTCCAGGAAACTAGAGAAGTTTCGTGAGCACCGTTACCGCCTCTCACTTTCCTGCAAAGATCAGCTCTCCAGAGCCGGGAAAGGCACCCCCCAGCCGGAGCTCAGCCCTGAAGCGCCCGCCTCAGGGGCAGTGACCGGGACGGAGCCCCCACGCCCAGCGGCTCTGCCCTGGAGGCCCCATCTCTGGGAGCCGCCGCGGGGCCGAGGCCGCTGGACCAGACCGAGCTGAGGAGGGACTATGCGGAAAGAAAGGAAAGGAAGGTACGGCCTCACCCAGCGCGGGGAGCGGGGGAAGGGACGGCAAGAGAGCGACCTCACCGCGGGCCCGCCCGGGCCCGCCCGCACCTACCCGCGCTCCTCACAGCCGCCACCAACGACCGCCTCCTGCCGCTGCCTCACCGCCAGCAGCCAATGGCTGCAGGCGCAGCGGGAAACGGAGCGCCGCGGCGGGACCAGCCTCTGCACATGCGCAGTGCTCCCCTCGCCGCTCGCCGCCACCAGCCCGGGCGCGCCAGAGCAGCGCACATGCGCAAAGGCCGTCCTTCCCCGCCTCCCAAGGCGACCGAGCCCCGCCCCTGCCCTCTGGTGCCCAATGGAAACAGGGGAAAGACGCCATAGGTGACCAATGGGAAGTAGAGAAAGCCGCCGCGGGTGGAATCCTGCGGGTATAAGAGGGGCTCTGAGCGGACAGAAGAGCTCACAGAAGGTCTGTGGTGTTGGTCCGCGCCTTTTTAAGGGCTGATTTAAATGGGATCAATGTTTTGCACACTTAACCGTGCAATTGATGTATTGCTTAAAGGGGCTTGTCACTGTCAGTTTCCCACTACTGCATCCGCAGCCCTCAGACAGGGTTTCTAAGCGCCAAAGCTTCTGTGGAAGAGCTCTGCGCTAAACTGCACATGGTGAGGGAGCAGAATAAAGCTCAAAACTGAGTTCTACCTCTATGCAACTTCAGAATTCAACCTCTTCTGGATGTGTTCCATGAGTAGGAGTAAATTCGGATAAAAGAGCGTATCTGTGCTGCTGCCTCAACCTTGTAACCAGTGCTGGTCTTTCTTCTATAAACCTCTTTTTTTAACTAATGTCTGCAGCAGTACTTGTCTGTTTCCTTGCTTTATCCTCATGTTTTAGTCTTCTTTCTAAACAGGACCATTCACTACACATGTCAGACCTGCAGCAGCTGGGGTGTGAAAGTGGGGTCATGGTATCTTGGATTCATGAGGAACATAATGCTGAGCAAAAACTTGTTATGGTCATGTGGGGAGAAACAATTCTGCACTTACGGGTGAAGCAACGGAGGCTGTGCTAGATGGTTGCTTTGCATTGAGTGTGTTCCCATTTGCTGCTGCAAAATGGAAGAAATACTTGGAACGGGTCAGGCACAAAGGAGATGAGCAGTTGTCTCGAGCAGAAACGTGAGTGCAAAGTATAGCTACTTTCTAAGGCAGTTTCTTCTAGAAAAGGGAAAAAAGAACCTTGTACTAGGAGCTAACTGCTGTAGTAACCCACTACATTGTGCCCCAAGGGATGGAAACCAGGAAGGCTGAGATGACTTGGTAAAACTTGGTGATACGGTGTATGCAGATGCACCAAATGATAATGAAATATGCTGAAAAACCACAGAATTGCAAAATGAAAGATATAAGCGCAGGAAGGAGAGGTAACAGCAGCTGAATGGGCTTTCTTCCCTGCCTTCTGCATTTTCATGTTAAACTGCTGCCTTATTCACAGACTTCTGTCTGTCAAGTGCTTGCCACTTGCTAGTACCACGTTAATACCGGATTGTACGTTAAAGACACCCAGATGTTTCACAGTATGCATGCTGCATAAATTAAACTTGAGCACTGCGCTTCCAAATGGGTTTTCCAGTCCCTTTATTGGATTTTTTTTGTCCTTCAGCATTTTCATTATGGCAGTGCTCTCCACAAGAACATCTCTTCTAAATAGCTTTATCCTGCAGGTCAACAGGTAAAAACAAACCTGAAGACAGTCTATTAAGAGAGTAATTGAGATTACAGAATTTTAGAATCCTCTACTTATAAAATGTGAAAAAGGTCAAATATATGCTCCTCAGTTATACTATTGAAAAAAGGGAAGTTACGAAACCTACATGTGCTGGATAAGAATTTTGTTTAAGGATGTTTACTGGTCAATGTATTGCAGAATTACTTCTGTTACCACTTAATTTACATATACTGAAAAAAAAGGGGATTTAGTAAGCAGTCATTTTAATACTGGAATGTTTTCTACTTTTTACTGCACCTGTTTGAATTACAGTGTCACAGGCCTGCATTAATTCTTTCCCCTTGTGAAGTAGATGGTGTTCCTTTGATAAAAGGTGAATAGCGATGCTGCAGTATCGGTGCATCTAGCCAGGCATATATAAAACTGGAGATAATGGCTCCCCTGTGCTTCAGTTCCCAGTCACATTTCTCCTAGGGGACAAGAAAGACACATGGAGGAGTTATCTACAAATTCCCAAGATAGCTGGGGGGAAATCTGAATTTCTTTTCAGGAACAGAACACTTCCCATACATAAAAAATGTCTTGCAGTATGAATCTATGTGAAAACCTAGATTTAAAAGAAAGCATTTTCATTTCATGGGTTTGAAGTCACTGAGGGCTTGTACGACTATGAAGCCTGCTGCTGAGGTGGCCTGCAGTGCAAAAATCACAGTACCAGCCTTCTGCTGTCCCAGAAAATGGCTTTTCAGAGTAGGACTGTCCGTACTCCCCTGTCACAGAGGATGTTTATTCCATCAGCTGATGAACTACTAGCAGGAGGTGTTGGCACAGGCGCATTGCTTTGGTGTGCTTTGTGGGAACGTTTAGTCTGACTGTGAGATTAGCAACACTGGAGTTGCCTTTGTGTGCCCTGAGAGAAAAGGTTCCCTGTCTCACAGGCAGGTCGAGTAGACCAGCATATACAACCTATACCTCCTCTGCCACACAGGAGCACTTGCTTCTTTCTTCATTAGAAATTCACTCATGTCTCTCACTGTCACAAGGGAAGGATGACGACCTTGCAGGCTTTTCTGCATCTTTAGCAGGGAAGCACTGGTTTTATAGGTTTCCTGAGATCCAGTAATGGAACAGTGCAACCACCTGACAGCTCATCCTTGTGCACGACTTGGCACCCTGTGTGAATTAAGTATTCCCCTTGAAAACCTCTAAAGGGAGAGCTTTAAAGAAAGTGTCATGTTCAGATGCTAAACTCCCACCCTAAGTCTTCAAACACCTCACCAGACAGTAATGCAGTTTTCAGTTTCTTGTCTCCTTCTTGTTGATCACTGACATATTGGAATGAAATGAGAACTTCTCTCAATTTGAACTGGTCTTTCTCTGTGTTCTGTATATTCCTTCATGTCACACTCCACATTATCACATCTTTCCCTGTGGTTCATTTTGGTTTGATCTGTGATTACTTCTCCCATGCTGTTTTATCTCTTTCAGCACCTGACACCGGATATCTAATTATTATGACCACTGGGAACTACCAGGATGTGGTTTTACAAAGGTTTGTAATCCTCCAGTTCATACAGTCTCAAAGCTGCAAAGTGCTTTTGTTAAATAGTTTGCATTAAGCACAGTTTTTATGTGTAAGCTTTGCAAACATGGTTGGAGTTTCCTAACAAGGAAAAAGGGCTAGTCTTTATTTTTGAGACTGACTAACCTACTATGGTCAGCCCATGCGAGCACAACCTATAATAGCCTCTGCCTGAGACTGATCTGGGGATAAATTTTCTTGACAGATGTGGAAGGGTAGCTTTGTTATTATACTCTGTGTCATGTAATAGAAATCTATGCCTTCCATTACCAAAGCGACTGTATCCACAGCTGTGCCTGGACAAATTCTCAATATACAGATTCTATTTGAAAAAAAGATGTTATAGTTAAACAAGAAAAATGAAATAAAATACAAGGCATGAAAGGTAAGGAGCTGGTGAAAGGATAATTACATGTAATTAAATTAGATACAAAATCACTGTCATGAAGACAAAGAAATAGCTGTAAATTCAGATCTGTTTTAAGATATAAATGGTGGTGTCTTACAGAAAAAAATTGCATGCTTTCTTATTGCATTGGTCCAGAAGCTGTTATTAGTGAGCCAACAGCAACCTCAAGCAATGCCCATTCTCTGTCAGGAATGCCCCTGGGACTCCACCCAGTGTCCTTAATCCAGCTTAACGGTTTGGGTCTCTGGAAAACAACCAGCCTTGGGGTTGAGCAGTACCAAGTGCTTGACAACTTCTTATTCATGCATGAACCGTGGTGCTGGATAAGTTAATTTTAAAATGGGCTCTCAAACAAATGAACCCCCAATGCTTAAAACCAACAGAACTGAGCTGGGTTTGGGTTTTTACAAACAAATGGAGCCCTCTGTAGCTATAGTGCTGCGTGTCCTCAGAGCCATTCTGCCTATTTAGCCAGTGATGCCAGTGTATGCACAATTCTACAACACAAACTTGGGGGGTGTACATTCATTTACTAGAATTCTTGTTCAGCCTTGGAGCCATACATAGAACTTTCTCCAATTGTTATAATATGCACAGTAACTATGTGCACAGATAGGCCAGTTATGCTCAATCCAGTGAATTTACAGCTGACCTTTGCCAGCTTCTCTGAGCTACTGTGCCATATCTCCTTTGGCTAACCTTACTTCATTTCTTCTTGTAGTATCTACTTTTATTCAATTTCAGAAACTATACTGAACATTACTTGCTTTATTGCAGGTAGTTTCAAGCAGAAAATAGACTTTTCTGGTGGATTTTCTGGTATTTCCTTTCAATAACAGATTCTTCTCCAGCAAGATCTCTCAAATGGCTTAATATTTCACTGTGTAGAAAAAGACCTCCTTATGTGATTAAAAATGCCTTTTTAGTTTAGTTCTACATAAACTAACGTATTTTCAGCATGTGGTACAAATGAAACTGGGATAAAACAATTTTTTTTCCCAATTTTAAAATAATTACCTTTTCACCCATCTGAATTGTCGTGTTTTGTATTATTTGCCTCCTCTTGATTGCTCAGTTTATTACATTGTATACGGGAGGTGCTGGGCTTTTCAGAGTTCCCCTCAGAAGTACCTCCAAATGCTGTGTTATAAGCAATAAAGTTGATGTAAGAATATCCTGAAGAAAAGCTTAGGGCTTTAAGTCTACAAATTGCCACAGAAGAGGTTAAAGGTTCTGGATGAAATCATAAAGAAGCAAATGGTCAGGTCCTGCCAACTGAATGACAGATTCAGTCATAGAATCTCAGAATCCCTTTTTATGTCTTGATAGTTATTTATACATAGAATCATAGAATGGTTAGGGTTGAAAGGGACCTTAAAGATCACCTCATTCTAGCCCTCCACAAGATGAGGTTGCTCAAAGCCCCATCGAACTTGGCCTTGAAATAAAGCAACTAAAAATGTGTGCTAGGTACTTCCTTACTGCTTCTGCTGTCTCTCTGATGACATCTACAGTGGGTGACATACAGGGTAAGATCCAGAATGCAAGTCTTCTCTCAGTAAAGCACATCATTATCCTTAGATATCTGTTACAATATCTGAATATTGTTTATGAAATACCAGCAAAATGTCCCTAGTGTAAAAAGAGTGGATCCTGGTTTGATCAAGACCTTCACAGTCTAAATCAGACTATGATCAGACCTGTGATATACCCCATTACACTTCTACCACAAATAAGCTTTGATGTTTTCTTTAGGAGAAAGAAACTGATTAGATAGATGGAGTCGTTAAAAGGCTTTATGGAGGAAATGTTTCCAAGAGAACCTTACAAAAGGAACGGATGGTGAAGAAAATTTTACAAGGAATGAGAATGAATTTACACCAAGAGGAGGAACTTGGAAAAGCTCCAGAGTGAACAACTGTGTTTAGACGAAAGCAGTGAACATGGAGCAGTGATGTACTGGTTCTTACGGCTCCCATTTTACTGTTTTTAACAGAAATCTGTCTACAGACATGAGACATTTTCTGACAGAATTTTGACAAATATGATAGAAATCAAGGAGGGGTGAAAAAACCAAAGGGTCTTTAGTGATGAGGAAAGAAGTAAACTAGAGTCAAGTCCGAGAGAAGATGAGGGGAAGCTGATCAATGACTTGGTGCTAGTTTGGTAAACTGCAGTCTGAGTTTCAGGGTTTTGCAAGATCATGGATTTTTGTGCTTGAGATCTTGGCTTAGTCTGTTTGTGACTGAACTGATAAACAGAACTAAGTCTCAGTTCCTGATGCTGAAAAGCCTTGCTAAGCTACTAAAGTCTAGAGGAAGTTAGCATTTTTTAATCCTAAGGATCCCTGAGCCTCTAGACTTGCTGGCTTTCCATGCTCAAGTTCTATTGTTGACAGGTCTGAATGGTTCAGAATCTAAATCTGAATAAGATTCAGGAATTACATTTTTTTTAACACAAGTCAACATGCAGTGTACTCAAAGTACATCCAACACATCAGCTGCATAGGGGAATGCCCAAAACACGCTACTACTTTCTTCTGTGATTGAAGAGAAAAGGCACTTGGAGGCCAGCCCGACAGTCATCTGCTCACGCTCTCTCTTTGGTGAAATGAATAGTGAATTACGTTTCACACAGCAGCCTGACTTAAGAAGAAGAGGCAGATGATCCCATCTTCCTAGAAAGACTTACACCTGGGGGTTAAATCTGAGCATTTGCTTCAGCTATTAAAGTAATACTGAAGTCAGTAAAGGGGACAACAGCCATTGTGAAGGAAGACATGGACATCATTTGCCCCAGTAATGTCCTTGGTAGTGCAAAAACATTTTTTTCCCACTGGCTTGATAACATTGCCTCCATCTGCTTCCTTGGGTGATCAGTGCTCATCTGGAATTTTATCACTGTCCTTTGTTGAGGATAATTTCATTGTTTCACATTTATAGAGGCAAGGTAATAACCTCAGATTTACATAGAGCTAATTTCTTTCTTTGTGAGTGGGTTCTACAGGATGTGAGCAATTAAGCTTCTGTGGGAGGATACAGGAAACATGATTAATGGATCAAAGAGACACCAGCTAAGGGAAATGGGTATAATACCAAGGGAGATAATGCTCCATTTCATAATAGTTATGCAAATATGCCAAATGTTGGAGAATTCAATTAATATTTGACAAATGGTTTTGCTGTGATGCAGAGTAAACACATACTGGGGACAAAATAAAGCTCTACTGCACATTATCTGTTAGCTTCCTCTCACACAGGCTAGGATGGCTGGTCAGGCATCTCATTCCACTGCAGGTGGCAGAGAACAGCTAGGCACGGATCACTGCCAGACAGTGGTATTGTTGGGATGAAAAAGACTGACCAAGGTTGAATTCTATGCACGCAAGGCCAGTCAGTGCTTGCCAGAGTGCTCAGGTCTATTGCTCAGTCCTCTGCTAAATGTTACATTTTATTCCGTGTGAATGAAAAGTGGTTGAAGAATAAAGGAGACAGAATTAGACAAGGTTTATGTGTTTGAAATTCATTTATTTTCTTATCTGTAAAAGCAACAGCAGTAGAAAAAGTAATAATCAAGTAAGTGCAGAATGCCTGAGCTAGTGGAAAACACTCAAAACACCTGAGCCTGAGTTACCCAAATATAAATTGATGTTAACACTAATCATGTATAAAGGCAATGACTCATTCAGATATTGTAGTGATGGAATTGTACAAGTCTCTAGGTTTACTGAAAACATATGTTTCTTGTTTGTTTGCTAGCTTTCATATTAGATATGGTATTTTAATCTCTATTATAATACTCTGTTCCCTTACTAAACATCTAATATGAGGTTTTGTTCTGAGAAATCCTGATGCAGAGAAGGGAGGCATTTGAAGCAGCATATTGAAGAATTTCTGACCATACAGCCTGGGCACTGAGTTAATGAAATGGGGCAAGAGTTACGGAGCTAAAGTTTCAAGTATGAAATGCAGGTTTGTCCTTCAGTTGCAACTGCGCTATAGCTGGGTATCAGGGCTGTTCCTGTATGCGTAACCAGAGCCCTTCACTCATGAACTCCCTGGGAGCTCCCCAGCCAGTCATCTGCCTCTATGATTTAGACAGATTTGAAACAATGGACTGACTTGAGACAAGGTGATTGACTGGACTTCTAGCAACCTTCACAGTTAAAATCTGGCTTCCACAGAAGCTCTCCAGATAGGTATTTTGGACATTTCTAGAGATTTCCCCAGACAGCTCCTGCTGTCCCTAAATCAGTTTATATGCCTACATGTGTTGATTGACATTCTGAGTGGAGAATGTGGTCAAGAGGCTCCCTTACATGGTTCTTGCTGCAGAACTGACCAAACTTTACATAGACATTTGTACATAGGCAGTAGAAACTGTTCTCACATATACAAAACAAGTCACATAGGAGCTTTGTGATACTTATGACAGTTAGGAGATGTTTTGTCTGGAGTTTCCCAGAGGAATTCCCTATATATTCCCTATAGGAATGTATCATATACGTGCTGGAGCACCACTGGCCAGTTACATTATCTGAGAATTGAGCAAAACAGTGGTTTAAGAGTCTGGATCCCGTGATCCAGTTAAGGTGCTCTTGCAAGGACCCCTTGCAATGGTCACTCTATTGCCATCTCAACAACTGACCATTCTGTTTGAGAGATCTCATTCTCTATGCAAGCATTACCCTGTGCCAAGGTCTCAAGAAATTATTTCTTTTTAGCCAACACTGAGTGTGCAAACACATCCTGGGCTGTTAGGACATTCCATACCTTGCAGCCAGGAGGAGTTCTAGGGACATTCCTTCAGTGCCTAGAGACAAGAAATTGGGATGATGCAACCAGGAATGACTAAGTAAGCTATAAACTTGTACCACACAAGGACTGTATTTTTTCAGTGTAAAGCATGGCAGCCAAGTTACCCTGTTTAAAAGTGATATTAACATTGCTTTTCAGTGCTGTTGCTTAGTGATCAAAGCAATTACCCAGGGCAGTGGAGGTTTGGGGTTGATCCTTAGCCTGCAAATGTCCTGTCTAAGGCTAGGAAAGTCTCTCTGAGGCACATCCTGTCCTATCCGGGCTGCTGTGCACCCAGGAATGAGACTGGAAGGAAAGCAGACAGGGCAATGCCTGGCTTTGGAGGAAAGGTGGAGGGACCTGGAAGTCAGGCAAAGATTGAATTCTTCTTGCCTGTGCTCTGAGTATTTTACATTTTACATTAGGTAATCATGAGATGCATATTCAAAGCTAATGAGGGAGTTGAGACACCTTGCCCTTCAGCTTGTCCTTCAGCCATTATATTCCTCTAGAAAGAATGAGCCCTGCTCTATTAGGCCATTACAGTGGAGATAAGGCTCTGTGCTATGTATCCTGGGCGGGCAGATGCTCCAAAGTCCAGGAAAAGAGAAGTGCTCAGACATGTGTTTCCCTCAGGATTTTATACTGGCCAGCCACCAAGCCCTTGTAGCCACCATTCTTGGCTACCCTGGGAAGTGTCTGATTCTTTCCTTTGAGAACATGGACCTTACATACGTAGTTTCAGTTCTTTGATTCACCCTGCTGAGACCAGGCTTTGTGATGCCTGCAAGTGCACGAACAGGATCTCTGGATCTCATCCTTTCAGCATTTAAGTGTGCATTTTCCCTTTGTGTTTCGCCATGAGCCTTATTTTCTACTTGCAAGGCATGTGCTCATTCATTTTGATTCAGTACAGCAAAGTCACAAAATCTTAAGGAAATCCTCATCTCTTCTACTAAGCCATGTATTTAAATCAGAGCTAGTAAGTGTTAATAAACATTGGTATTTTCCAGAGTTTATGTTTTCTTTTAACAAGCAATTTTGCTGTGATCTTGAGTTGTTGCCTATAATAGATAACTTCCTTGTTGTCAGGGCTGATTCTATCTCAAAATGTATTAATCTAACCCACATGTTAAATATACCTTGGCAGACATCCACCACTGGAATCAGTGTATCTTTCTAATTGGACATAAAATTTATAGGTTTATGATATGATTCTTTGCTGTACAGCATGTCCAATTAGATTTAATGAGCTCAGTTTCAGGACAAGTTGGCCAAACCAGTGCTACTGCTGATTTACAGAGTCTACAGAAAAAGTTACTTTTTTAATTTCCTTCCTAAATCAAACATTTCCTAGGAAATATTGTTGCTTCTTTTCTTTTTAGCACGTGAATATACAAAAGCGTTATTTTGGAATTAAAATGTTTCCCCAGTGTGTAATTTCCAATGATTGCTGTAATATCTTTGTTTTTTCTTGCAAATGTTTTGGCAACAAAGGTAAGTCTAGCATATTCTTATATCATGTTAATAAAACCAAGGTAAGTAGCATGATGACTGAGGAGCCAGTAGCAACGTAACTATCATAGCATGAATTGAACAAGCCAGCTTGAAATCCTGTGTAAATACTTGGCAGCTGGTGCCTAAGCTACTCCAGCAACACTGCCAGCTCAAGAGTTCGGTGTAGAAACATTCTTGGTTAGTACAGAGCTGGTATAAGATGTTTTTCCTGTGGAACAGTCATGCTGGCTAGGAGTGAAGGAAGCTTTAACCATGTACCAGACCTTGCAAGCTACACGAACCTGAGCTGGTCCACAATGTAAAGCTGTGTACTACAGATGTAATTCAAGAGAACATAGCTGACCCCCTGGAAAGATTAGCGCAAGAAGAACACCACAGAGGAAGGATTTCATTTGGCTTCCTCATCACTGCATCACTATCGAAGGGGATAACGAAACAAACCGGTAAGCTGTCAGTTGGAGGCACAATGCAAAATGTGTTGACAAACAGTTGACAAGAGTGGTATTTGGGGAAAAGAAAGAAGATCCAAACATGAGACAGTCTTTCACAAGGAAGGGTTCTCTGATAAGCTGAACCTATTTTATGTGGTACCCTTCTGGTTTCTATCTTCCATCTAATGTCAGTGGGTGGCTGATGGAAGCTGGTAGGCCAAGGTTCTCTTTCCAATTGCAAGAGCAGGTATGGGAGCAGCTGGAAATGACAGCCCCGTTCCCACCCTCTTCTTCCCTGTGCTCAGCTGCATGGCTTCCTTCTACCTTGTCACCTGCTGATGTGTTAGGAAACGGACTTTTCCTAGTGGGATCATTTTCACAGCTGCAAAATGGGAATAATTAACCCATTTTGGAAAAATGCATTGAGAATTATGACCATATGCCCCAGAACAGGAGCGGAAATATTGTTATTGCAGTTTTACTGGACTCTATTTGCTTTGTGGCAGTGGCCCCACACCATGATCACTTCATAAGTTGCTAGTTCTGAGTTACTAAGGATTAAACAGTTACATTCCTGTCTGCATTTGATAGACATGTACTAAGGTTTTCTTGCCTTGCTATCCTTGCTGCTTCTTACAGAGACGTTTCTCATTTATATACAGAAATAATGAGACAGAAAAATGTTAAAAGCATTGCTTGAAAGCTGCACATCACTTCTGCCAATAGTTATTTATCTGTCCACCATTTTGTCTCTGTGTATTTTATTTTCTCTCAGGATACATATAACAACAAATTACTTGGCAGAATCAAAGCCACTCATTTTACACTTACAATGCTCTCTTTTGATCTGCCCATAAACAGGCAGCACAGTGGAAGCCACATGCACCTTTTACACTTAGTAATCTTTCGGTGTTAATTTCTTTACGTGCATCTGGTTGCTTTCCTAATAGAGCAGACCAGGCTTCCTTAGCTAATGAAAGTAGTAATGGGAAAATTGTTTGAGATGTTATAATGAAAGCCAATATATTATGATGTGTCTTTGACAGAGCGTGTTAAGCATGAGTACCTTGTGTGTTAACTGTTTCTTTCACCTGTACAGAACAAATTTTGGACTAACAATAACAGTGCATTAGCATTCTACAGAGTGAAGTCAACATTAACTAAATATCCTTGCCAGATCCCTCGAGAAAGAAGCAGCTCATTAACTTTTTTTCCAGATGAGGAAACAACATCGGATTAGCATTGAAACTCCACTGGCATCTGTGGAGTTACTCCAGATTTACAGCAGACAAAATAAGACTAATATTAGTCCTCAAAAGAATAAGCCATTTGCTCCTGCTTATCCAGTCACAAAGCTGCACACTCGGGATTAGAAATTGAAGACATCCTCATTTCCTTTGCTGTTACAATAAGACTTTCTACTGAAATAGCATCTATAAACCTTTAGCTAGGGTAATGCAAAAAAATCCCCACACCACCACAGAATCTTACATTGTTCTCCTACTTGCATTTAGAAATAATTGCCCTGTCTAGAAAGGGCTGCATCCGATGGAAATAAATGAATGAGAATAAATTATTTTTATGAACTTCAACTTGTCCAGAAATGTGAATGTTTTCCTGGGTAAAATTTAATAGCAGAAAAGAATAATGGGCTTCCAGAGACTGCCAATGAGCAAAGAATGTGAGTTAAAAGCCCTTTTATATGCAAATACTTCATTATGTTTGGGGGTTTTCTTCTTTTTTTTTCCTCATTTTTTTGGAAAGCAGAAGCACAATGGGACATCAGTTATTTCAATTTACATATGAATACCCGGAATTCAATTTCCACTTACAGTTATTCCAAAGTCCTGGTGGTTCCTGTCAGCATTTGAGGTCTGGAGCAAAGCAGGATCCTGCTGACTTCTCAAGACAGAGTGCTCTGCAGAAATTAGGGGTCTACACTATTTCTGCAAAAATAGAAAATCTTTTGCAAGGTATGTGTTCATTCCCAGGTAAGTGGTGGCAACAGCATTACTCCTGAAGCAGGATGACTTGAAAACACAAATACAACTATCATGTGTTGAATCCATTATAAAAATGCTTAACTATCAGTTATAATGTACTCACTGCAAGCCTGGCAACTAGAGCTGAAATATGGCCTTACACAGAGGATCAGTATAAAGCTTGCTATATAAGCCCCGCTCAAAACAATGTTGAAGTCTCACTCAGTAAATCCTTGCTCCAAGTGGCCCTTATGCACCGGCCAGTGTTCCTTTCCCATGGCTGAACAGTACCCTAAGAATTCAAACTCCTTGAAATCAGGTGAAAAGGTAACTGTAAATCTTGAGTATTCCAGATGAAATAATATCAGATCTTCTGACTGAAAAACTGCTTTCTGGGGCAGAGACCAATCTGGAGGCCAAAATTTGTGAGCCAGTACACTGGTATCACTGACACTACACAGATGCAAGTTCATACAGCATCTGGTCTGCTGAAATTACAACTAATATTCCTATAGGATTTAACAGTCTTCTGAAGATATAAAATACTTTAATGTTTAAAATCTGAAAATCTAAATAAAACATTTATTTCTTCCCAAATTGTTCTTCACACACAACGCCTTCCAAAGCTGACTGTATAAGAAAACCAATTATGCAACACCTATTTTGAGCCAGAAAATTAAATCCATTCAAATGTTAGCAGATCTCTGGAGATTGTAGTCCATTTCCAAAAGTGTGCAGAGATAAGAATGAGAGGTTGAGAAAACCCTACTAATCCCCAAAATCAAAGGCAGCATTTTAGAAACTATGGCGATGCCTCAGAGATGCCTCTTTCCTAATACAGTTTATCATCAGGTGGGATTTTTCTCTGTCTCATATGGCAGCACTTGAATGCATGAGAGATGCTGGCAGGTCTAACAGCTTTTGTGTGGGAAACTTTGTCTTTGTGAACAGTAGTAACAACCTTTCTGTACAATAAATTAGAAAAGCTATGGATTTCCTGGTTCTTGAACTGTATTACAAAACAGCCCTGAAGGTGAATTGTTTCACTGGCTGATGTTTCATTATTTAAGGCATATTCACCTTTATTTTTAATTATCTGCACTAGTAAAACACAAAGGGGGTTAGATGCTAACAGCAGAGATACAGAGAATGAGATACATTCTCTTTAGAGAAAATCTATAACTTACATATAGATCTTCTGTCCTTCTCTGCTGTCTCCCAGACACTGGTCACAGAGTCACAAGGTGACAGTGTTCCTTTTCAGGGTCAGTGTATCACCAGATCCACAGCATGAATAACTTACCCGGGGGTTACATTCACCCACATTTAAAGCACTCAGCCTCCTGTTGAGCTTGCTTCCTAGCAGAGGCTTGTCATAATATAAAGTGACAAGTCAATCTGGGATATGGCAGGATCAGGCCCGTCCTCAACTGGGATATAGGCTTCTGATTCCTTCAGAATTGCACTCTCTTAGTTGCATTTGCAGCTCTCAGAAGCACAGACCAGGAACAGAGGAAAATGCATGCTGTCAAGCTGAGCTTACTCCCAGGATTTACTTTACGAGCTCCTTACAAAATAGAATGTGAAGTGCTGCAAGAGCAGTTTGCGCAAGTATTGTAGTAGCAGCTAAATGAATGTGCACAGCTTTACCACTGCAAATATGGCCCAAATCTCCTATACTTCACAATTCAAAACCAAAATTATATTGACAACAAAAGATGGGCAGGAGCCTGAAACACTTCCAGGATAAAGTAATGCTCCCACTTCAGAAACAAGAATACTCACAGATACCGTCTCTTCAGAGAGTCTTGTGGCTGCTGTGATCTTCCACAGACCCTTCTTTCCTTTGGACGTGGAAAGACCAAAAGAGTGCTCCCACTTCTTCTGCAGGCAATGGGAACAGCTCCAGTTGACTTCAGTCACATTGGTTCAGGCCCTTAATCTCCTTAAACGTATTTCCATTCGAACAAGCAGCAGACATTGATATTACCAGGGAAAAGGAGGGTGACATGAATCTATTTCCAAACAAAAGAGATTTATGGGCCACTTGGAATTACAGCACACTTATTTTCTTTAAGTTAATGAGCAGCATGATCCAATAATAATTGTATCGTATGCTTTTCATAAAGCTCTTCAGGCATTTCATAATCAATTAACAAGCTCAAGCACGTCATCATTACAGGACATTTTGCAATAATCCATTAGGAATTAATGTAGAGTGAGCTTTCCATCATCTCTGAACAAACCACTACATAGCTAGGATCCACGCCAAGCAGACAGGCTTTGAATTTTCTGCTGCAGATTATACATTCCCTGCAAGCATATCACCAGGACTTTGCATTTACCTCCTCCCCACCACCTGCAGGTTTCTTTATGCTCAGTCATTTCTCTGTACTTTGGTGACATTAATAAAATCCTGTGTTTCTGTGCTGCATTACCTTTAATTCAGGTATTCAGGACAAGATGGATCACAGAAAAGGCTATATGGAGTAGTTATACTCCTGGATTGAAAATCAATCCCTAGAATGACTTCATGCATTTCTGAAACCTTTCTTAACAGCTCTGTGAGGAAGACTCCCAAATAAACTTTTGTTGCTTCCTCTTAAATCACACACACACCAAATCACAGAATGGTTTGGGTCGGAAGGGAGCTTTAAAGATCATTTAGTCCAGTCCCACAGGTTGCAAGGGGTTTCCACCATCGACATACTCCACACTCGTGGACTTCCACAGAAATTGTGACAACTGGGATTTTAAACCCCAATCTAAAATCTTGCTACTCCTCCTGTTTGTTTCCTGTTAATAACTCTGGGCATATCCCTGCCCCTTCAGATCAAACACAGCAAAGAGGGAGAGAGCACCTGTGCAGGTTTCTCCAAGCTGTTTTCAGATCTAGCAATTAAGTGCCTGGCTCTCACACGTATTTTAAGGCAGCAGTAATGCTATCAGGCTCCTTAGATTCCAGAGATGATGTCTGGCTCTAAAATCCAAGCTTGCACCTAAACAGCTCCCTCGCCTGGCAATAGCAGACTCTTCCCTCTCCACTAAGGTATTTGTGGCTTTCCACGCTCATCTGCCCAGCAACAGTTTGTTGCTTCCTATCTGCAGCAACAGTTTAATGTAAGCATCTTGCCCTGAGATCAGCAGCAGCAACGCACGGTATGATTTACAAGGGGGAAAAAAACCCTGCTTCTTCAAAGATTAAAACTCCTTTAGATGTCTGACATCGGGCCCCCACACTGACAGCATCACACAGGATGTAACTTTTAAGCCGCTTAAGCGAGACATGTTTTTGTTTTACAAAGACAGCACACAGTCTATTATTAATCTTTTGCATGAGAGACATGGCAGTTTCCCCACTGTTATGCCAGACAATATGGTTTGATTGCTTCTGCCTCCTGTCAAGTCTCCAACTGGAAATGTGTAATATGAAATGAAGTGCAGCAAAACAGATAAGGATGTGCTGAGGTAGTTAAAACAGGCCTGGAGTAATTAAGTATCTATCCTAGAAACAAAATAAGCCCACAGTTTGGATGGTTTGATTAATATTGCAGGATTGTAAGGCTACCGATGACACATACTCTGTACAAACTAGAAGGAGAAAAATCATCTTAAAATAGGAAAGTTTAACACTAAATGGTGTGCACTGGGAACATTTATTTCAATATTTTCAGGAAAGATTCTCCTCTGAGCAGAAACAGGAATAGAAAATGGTTCTTGCAGCAGCTCTAGCAGCAAGTTATATAGCAAGAGGCCACTCTGAGCCTTTTGCTAACAGGTACTGCCTTGTTATTATGTGCTTAGACCTGTGGCAAATGTAGCAGTAACGAAGGAGACTGAATACCAGTGTCCTAAAAAGCTAGCAGCAACTGACTACATAAAACATGAGGAATTCCTCCTGTGCAAGCCACATATTTTTACACAAAGCCAAGAGCTCCTTCTTTCCCTGCACCAAAAAAAATGATGGAGTACTGCCTAGGAGAGCAGTGCTGAACCATGAATTGCTCTTATTAATGCTATTATCAGCCAACTTCAAAAACAACCCTCTTTGCCCCAGAAGGTACCAGAATCCATGCAATGGAGTGAAGCTTACTGCTGAGTATCTGATCCATAACTCCTGACCTTTTGAATCTCTTTTAGAGATTACATTTGCCCTCAGTACCCTACATCCTTACTGTGGCCAGCTGCAATTCCTTCACTGTCAAAGAGAGTCATTAATTCCTGAGCCTTTAATTCTATATTTACAAAGCAATGATCCCTCTCCTTGGGAGAAGAAATACAGTCCATGCATGACCGTGAAGTTGCACCCATAGCTGTGGAGAGTACGTGGGAAAGGGTGGAAGTACAGATTCCCACTGGCTTCAAATGGGATATGAGACCAATAAGGGAAATAAAATCTTCTTCAAAAAGATAAAGGAAAAATGAATGTAACAATTCTCTTCAAAACATATATTGTTTCTCTTTCTTTTCCCTCCTGCTAATCATGCCTCATCTTGTACGGAGTCATCATCTCTCTTTTGGATGAGAGAGATATTCATGCAGTGTAGCCTTGCTCAAACTGAGAATATTCCTACTTCATTTCCCCAAGTGAATGTATCCACTGAACCAACTCGTCAACTGGAAATTGCTGTGCGTGAGCCAACCACAGCTTTCTGCATTGTCAACTGAAGGATGCGCATTGCTGACAAGCTTGACAAAACAGGCCATTTCACAGTTGTGAGCTGCAGTGATTGAGCCAATGTAGACTTCCAGCAGCATGCTTGCCTAAAGAGCTACTGCTTCACATTCCCCTCGCAGCACAGCATGTATTAAGGATGCTTCACCCTTATTCTTTATATGTGGAAAGAAAAGATACTGCAGTGATCACTTCTAAATAATGATTAACACCAAAGTAAAGCATGTTAATATCAGCAGTGGTCTTGTGCCTAGTGTACTGCTAGGAGGCTGCTTAGCTTATGTTCATGGCTAAGCTCTGCTAGGCCTGCTGGATGCTCCTGATAAGTGTTTTATCGAACAGCTCACTGATAAGGATTTGAGTTTGAATGCAGCCCGAGAGCCAAGTGCCCCAGTTGCTTCTTTTGCCTTAAAGGTTTGAGCTTGTTTTCTAGTGAAAGTGCCGTAATGTCCAAGTTACAGAGCACTCTGTCTCTCCGCCACCTTTGCTGATGTTGTTCCACTCTGCATAGAGTAATTAATATCCACAGAGAGCTGAAAGAGTATGGCTTGTATCTTAAGGTAGGCATCTGGAGAGGGGATAGGGATTCCTGTCTCTTCTCCAGGGAGTAATGAGTCTTTTATTAAGTATGTGATTGAAAAATTTAGATGAATGCTAGGCAGGCAATGCACAATGACACAGACTTAGATTTGGTCATAACACTACTCAGAAGTGAACTGCTGTGGTAAAGGAGCATCCTTACCACCTGCTTCTCCAGTGTCAATCACAATTGGATTCTGGTGCCTTATGAAGTGACTTCAGACTGTGCTCCATGCAACACTCCAGGGCAATACGCAATTTTATAGGATCACATCATATGCAACCACACAGCTGCAGTGCCGCGGAGTAACTTCCTCTAGCTACAACTACAGAAGAATCAGGCAGCCACATGCTCCTTGGATGCACAGAGGGTTGTTCAATCATTTATATCAGCTCCCGTTACACTGCTGGGCAATGTCAGGATATAGCAACCTTCAGTAGGTCTCTAAGATGAAGTGAAGCCTATTTCCAGTTGTTTTGGGGATTTTTTAAAGGATCTGACACATAACACTTAGCAAAAAATGACTGATTCAATCTTCAGAGAGAAGAAGATTCCCATTGATTTCAGCGGGTCACAAAAGTTACTCATTCCAAGCCACCAGTCTTCACCTTTAAGTCAGTCATAAACTAGATCAGTCACAATTTTAATCTAAATAATTTTCTTTGGAAATCACTGTTTCTATAGAAGTGAAGGTTTATGCAAAGCTACCAATTTCTATTAAGAAATAGTGAAAACCTTCCTCTTTCAGTATTCTTCAAATAAGAAATGTTTAACTTCAGTAGTGTTCACCTTTTAATGACAAAGCTCATATAACAGAAATCTAAACTGAAACAAAATATTGGAACAGGTAAGGTACTCATGTCAAATTAATTCAATTTTAATTAACAATTTAACAGAGACAATTCTCATCCTATTCACCTCCCTGCCCTTCAAAAAAAGGAGAAGTGTTTGTCCCACTTGGAATATAGAAAAATTTCTGATCCATTGGGAATGAGAAAAGCATATTTCCCAGCCAACCCTACCCAATAGACTACTGTGTCTCGGAGCTGTAAACACAGCTTACAGATCTGGCATCTGGTTTTTGTTTACAATGATGGTACGATATCTGTATAGGTAAGCCAGGTTTTCCATGACAACAGTGTGTACTTCTACATTTCCAGCTTGTGGTAGCTCTTGAAAACACAAGACAAAGAGAATACAGAAAGAAAACCTTACAGCAAAAAAAAAAAAGGAGAGGAATCTCAAGAGCCAGAATTAGGTAATGCATAGAGTAGCTAAGCTTGTTCAAGTAGGTAATTGTATTAGTATTGACTCAGTGTAACCATCTCTCTTTCATAAACGAATGCTTTGCATGACTGGTTTTCTCTGAGTATAAATGCACTGGATTTTTTCTTGTTATTGAATGTGATAGAAAAAAACCCCATAGATGGAAGCAAAGAGAACTAATCCCTAATATTTTATATGAGAGGAAACATACATAGCAGTGAGTCCAAATGTAACTAGAGATTACTGGAATTGCTAGGCTGCATAATCATGCTTATCTCTACTGGAAAAAGATCCAAAACCAGAACTCGGAATCTGAAGCCATCAGGATTGTACTGCTTCAAATACCCACCACCTCCAACTGTGAGTTTCTATGTGGGTCGAGTTTTGAAACAGAATTTTATGGCTACCTCATCACTGTGAGATTGCTCCTTTAGTCACTGCTCATGCTGAGTAGCACCTACTCGTGCAAGTTATACTGAAGGAGCAGGGGACAAGAGTATCTCCCCCTTCACTTCTTGCAATACTGCAAAAAAAGTGCAATATATATCTTTGCATTATAAATCTAAAGCCTTTGGGGAAAGAAAAGAAAGTTGATGGACTTGGCCTTTGGGATCCCCAGGACTGAACTGATAAGAACATCCAGAGATATAGTATTAGATATTACATCCACAAATACAAGTGGAGAAGGACTTTGGAATTGAGCCCAGAAAGAACTGCTGATACAAGACAGAGTTTCTCACACTTCTAAAATCCCAAAGTCTGGTATTAATAAATGAAAGGGGTTTAGGCTGGAATAGACTTGCACAATTTTATGAGGGACAGGTCTTTACTGCCCAGTTCAATTTCTATGACCATATAACCTTCAGGCTCTGCTCAAGCTTTTGAAAAGTGTGGTAGCTGGAAAGGTCTTTATAGTTCAGTTACAAATCTGTTTTCAGTAGCAGGTAAACAGGAACCAAACTTTTTATCATGTTATATATGGAAACATCTTATAGTGACATCATTAGTGATCTTACTGGATCCAACCGACATACAGCCAGAATCTACTCCACTCCTCTACCCAACCCCGAGTGTAATCCCCTAATCATCTAAAGTCCTAAGAGATGAGACTTAATTACAGACATTGGCCTAACACAGAGCTGCAAGTACTACGAGCAGAGCAAGGACTATGGACACAATTCTGCTTACTATACCGTGACCCATGAAAAAAGGAGATACTTCATAGATTCATAGTTCCTGAGGCCAAAAGGAACTGCAATGTCTCCAGTCCCTGACCTCAGCATAGGCTGTAAATTTCTTCCATGATTAATGTGTATTTGGCAAAAAAGATATTAACTCCTACTTTAAGCCTTTTTAATTTATACTGATCTACCACTGCCTTGTTAAGGCACCCACTGTTTAATTATTCTCACAGACTGCACTGTATTTCAAGGTTGAAACTATTCCACTCTCACTTAAAGCTTTTGGATTTTGCAGTGTCATCAAATGTGAAGACCCATCACAAAGAATTATAGTGACATCTACATCAAAAAAACCACAGGACCCATCTCTGCTAAACATGCAAAGAACAAAGCGGTCTAATACTGCTGTGTGATTTTCTGATGTCATCTGGGGGTACCTATGCTCCCTTTAATTCCATTATTTTGCTTCCCCCATCACAATAAGGTGACGCAGGCAAGCAGGAGGAAGCAGAAGGCACTGTTATGTGCCAGAAAGAATAAAGAACATGCTGTAAACAGTATCTGTGTGCAAATGGTATGGACTCTTTCAACAGATCATTGAGCAGTAACAGATCTGGTATGGAATTAGGCTGATTGTTTAGAGAAAAGTCCATAACTGAATCAGCCATTTGGATATCTGGCTATTATGACTTAGGAAAATTATAGAAGAGCTCACAGCATTAGTATCTTTATACTCCTAAGGGAAGCAAATTATCTGCTGAAAGTCATGGAAGTGCACATGAACTTTGAGAACTAAAAGCTTTTTACACTTCAGGTTTCTCCAAAACATTTTGTCCTCTAACACTGAAGATAGCATCAACAGCAACAGAAGTTGATGGCTGGTGTGAGAATCTTAAAGGAAGTGACAGTAAGTGTTTGCCGGTGAAGTATATTTTTATGTCAAGAATAAAAAATAGAAAATGTCAAACTATACCTAAAAGTAACTACAAATGTGCAAGCTAATGGAATTAATTTGCATTTGAGTCTTTAAAAGTCTCAGCTCTTCCTGTAAGTAGTCCACTTCCTTCAATTCCTAAAAGATCAATAGGACTTGAAAGCATTTAGTAACTTGCAGGAAGTTGCTCAGCACTACACCATGGTGTTTATAGAGAGATTTTGAAAGTCTGGCTGGTATGACAGGTTCTTCAGAGAGAAAGACATCTTGAAGCAAAGAAAATCTTTTCTCAAGCGTACATCTTCAGGGACTCACTGTGAGTCACATAACTGTTAATATATTTATGCTGATTGAATGTGAAAATGTTATACATAGACATCAACTTTCAGAACAGTTGTGATTTAGAGAGCTGCAGGTGTGGCTTTTGTAAATCTCATATAGTTCACTGCCAAAAGAGGAGACAGCATGAAAAATCATAAGCAGATGTACTAAAGCATTTATATCAATAGTGGGTATTGAAAAAACCTTTGTCAATGTCCATGACTTATCTTTCCACTTCTGTAAAACATGGTGCAGATGTAACTGTCTAATCTGACTTTTAGTCACAATATTTAGCTACGTGAAAGATAAAATATAATGTAACACTATAGATTTATCTTCTTTCAGTCTTTCTCAGCTTTGGAACTGTGAGACTTTGAAAGCAGATGACATACTCAATTATTATCAAGTAAATTTTTTATCTGTCATTTGATCATTTGTGACAGCAAATGAAATGCAAAAAGACTAAACATGCACTACAGAATTAGCCTGAAAAATGTAACAGTTATTGTAGTGTATCCAACATACCAAATGTAAATTATCTGTCAGTTTTGAGTAACATTTTTATGCTCTTCAGATAAGATCAGCCACAGTTCTGGCGACAGCATACTTCTATAATATCTTTCAGAATATCACACATTGTGTCCTGCTGAAAGAGGAATTCTGAAGTCCAAAGTCCTGCTGTGACATGGAGCTCTAGGGAAAAAGAATTGGATCTTGGTGTGTTTTAGTCTTAGCTTCAAACGTTCATAGACCAGAATGTTTCCTTTTGTAAATCAATGTAATTTCCCTGACAATACCAGCAGATGAATCCAGTCTTTTGTTTTCTATCACAATTCACATATTCTTCTAAAAGCTATTTTAGATTCTACCCTGGCCGAACCATTTTGACTGTAAAGCTGCTACCCAGAGTTCAGGAAAAAATTGTTCTGCAGGATGGTGACAGTGCAAACCACTTCTGTTACCTTGACAATAGGGACTGGCTTTCTGTTTGAAGGACTTATCCCATAGTTTGTAAAGTCAGAAGAAAGCACTGTCATCACTTACTCTGACTTTCTGTATATATAGAGTTCATCACGATTTCTGGGCTCAATTCTTGAATGAATTTTTTAGGAAAGCGTCCTGTCTCAATTTAGATATTACCAGTATTAACACATTTAAAGTCATACCAGATGTATATTACTCCACCACTTTATTTACTTGCATGTTTTTAATCCCATTCTTAGTGTGATTATGTTGAGCTTTAATGTTAACCTGGAGCCTGAAAAGTCTGTTCCTGAAATGTTGTTCCCCACACAGATACTTCCACTTCACAGCTGATTCACTCCTGAAGCATCTCTTTCATGCACTTGCTCTACCACAGTTAGATTGAGCTCTGAAGATCTCCTCTCCAGAAGACAAAGAGAACTATAGTCTCTGGGACATCTATCATGAAGTCACCTCTGAGAATTGAGATTAAGAGTCTCATTTTTCAGAGACTACCAAACTACTTTCAGGTAGTAATAACTAATGTTCACTTGTGTTCTGAGGTAGCTGCTGAGCTAGAAAAGAAGGCATTCATTATCCATCACCTCAGGTACTATTGTTACCAGGACAAAAAATTCTGAGCCTTATCCTTCAGTGCTGAAATTACTCAGAGTTTGTCTTTGACTTCCCTGGCAACAGAGAAGTCTCGTAAGACAAGTTCATCTCACCCCGCTTGAAATGTCTAACTCTGATTTACTTGTAATGTACTTTTAATAGTCAGTAAAAGATAAATAGACACTTCCATGTCACATCCCTCCCATCCAGAACTTGACAGCTGAATGTTACCTAGCTTCAGCATTTCAGGTAACTATACAGGAGATTTCCATGTTAGGTCTCTCCATTTAACATGACAGAAAGATGACTGTAATGATGTGATTCAGGGGAGGTCCCACAGGAGTATGCCATGAACAGAGCATAAGGAAAACAAGAGCCCAGAGTAAACCTGAAAGTGTGGAACCAAAATCAAAAGCACAGGAGTTCACAGCAAACCCCAGAGGTGGAACTGCACAGAGGTGGGAAGTATTTGCTGTACAAGTGCTGTGGCTCCAACACCCTTTGGAGAAAAAGAAGTCCAGAACTGCTGGAATCTGTGAAAAATCACAAATCCAAAGAGCCTTGGCAAGCAACATTTGTTTCTTACTATGAGGAAATATTTTGACAGTTGGGAATGATACTGTCTGGCAGGTTTTACCACTGTAGGTTCTTATGGAAGGAAAAAATTCTCCAGGGAAAGGCCCTTGTAGCATATACGTATTTGCACCCATACAATTACATTTTGTATTTGAACCTGTAACTCCTCCCACAGTTGCTGCGCTTCAATTACTGTTTACATGTGATGTTTCATCTTTCTTTCTGTACACACACACATAAAGACATCTGTATTCATTAAAAGACTAAGCTGCTACCACCACAAAAGTAGGATATAGCAAAAGGAAAAAATACTGAATTCAGTAATAGCATTTCCCATCCTTTTACAGTACCACATAAAAACCCCAATAAATTCTGAGCAGGTTTAAGGGGAGATTACTGCACTCTGATAGCTCAGCCTGAAAACACTTTTTTTCTAGATTACAAATAACATAATAAACATTATAATATAATCCTGGCAGCAGATTTTACATCTACATCCAAAGGATGTGCAGGATTATTAAAGAACAGTGCAATGTCTTAAAATGTGAACCAAACCTTTTTACTGAGCTGTACTGCAGACTCCACTGCTACAATCAATACTCCAAACAGCCCTATTTTTCTTGGACAAAAACCCTACACATATCTGACATTTGAGGAAGCCAGGTGAAGAAATCAATATCTAAACAAAAATGCACTTACTCATATCTCCTCTGGACAGATGCAGATTGGAAAATCCTATACGGTCCACATATTTCCCTCTGCTTAAAGCTTAAAAATGAAGCTCTGTTTACTAAATGGCAATGTCCTGTTGCGAGAGCATTGCCGAAGCTGGAGTGAATACAGCAGCAATTAACTGTGTGCCAGCCCATGTGAGATGATCTATTGCTCAGATTTAAGTTTAGGTGTAGTTTTTTTGTTGAAGCACTTCAGCATAAATACATAACAAAAAATGTATGTACTTTATAAGTGTAGCAGCTTTACTGGAATACATAGCAAAGAGTCACACATTCACTTTAATCTTACATCTGCTGGGCTGCTTTTTCATACCTTGAGTCAGCCCAAGGAGGAATTTAATATACACACATACTTTATCTTACCTTGATGGCTTTAAGCAGTGACCATTATTGGACATTTCTCATGGCCTTGCAGGTGATCATTAAACATATGTAAGAGCCCTACTATATAGACACTAAATGAGTATAGATAGCTCTAATGCCAAAACCGTCTATCTTCAAAGGTGCGTTTGTGCACAGAGCGGCTGCTGTACTTAAAGGTGATCCTTTACTTGACATTACTTCATAAAGCCCTTTGAGATAACCACAGAGTGAGAGATGTTTTAGAACAACACAGTTTTATTTCTTCTCTGCCTTAGCCCTAAGCGGTTCAGCATTATTTGAACATCAGCAACAGCACCTCTTTACGACTTCGAAGTCAGATCCTAACCTCAAACTGGCAGTGCACCTCGAGATTAAAAATCTGCCTGGCGCTGTGAGAAATGGATGCTTTCAGCAGGAAGAATAGCAATAGGAGGTAACAACACGACGGTCTAATATCACTCAATTAGAAGGCACATTAAGGTTACACTAAGGTACCTGACACGAACGCTCTTACAGGAAACACTTTAAGAAAGGCGTGAGGAAAAAGATGACACCATTAAGCTTGGGAAGAGTTTTGTAGCTGTTATTAGCCTGGAGAAAGGATGAGATTCCTCTCAACTGACCTTTATAGTGAAAACCTCCACATCAGGCACTCTGCAATGACAAAGCCCAGGTAACGTCTTTCATTTGCAAAACATGCACTCCTGAACAGAAGAAACTGCAGATAGATGTCTGAGGTGTTTCCTACCTAAACAGATACTGTCTGTTTAAGAACACGGCAAGAGGTCTCTTCTCAATATGAAAGAAGAGCATCTCTGTGGTGGAGTCAGCCTAAACCATGGGAACTGGGAAGCAGCTACAGGTGTTTTGAGGTCCTGTTGGCACAGAGGTAACAGCAGTTCCGGCTGGGTGTGATAGGCTTCCTCAGCAAATTGAGCCCTCCTGCCGTCCCAAGAAGAAGGTACTGCTCTGTTTTTGTTCGGGGCCCATTATAGCGGAGTTTGATCAACTCAAGCAGTGCTTCCATCCTACTGATACACGAGAAAGCAACTGCTGTTGTGATTTCACCTAAAGGGGGCTACAAGAAAGCTGGGGAGTGACTTTTTACAAAGACATGTAGGGATAGGACAAGGGGAAATGGCTTTAAACTGAAAGAGGGGAGATTTAGATTAGACCTAAGGAAGAAATCCTTCACTATCAGAGTGCTGAGGCACTGGCACAGGGTGCCCAGAGAAGCCATGGTTGCCCCATCCCTGGCAATGCTCAAGGCCAGGCTGGACGGGGCTCGGAGCAACCTGCTCTAGTGAAGGGTGTCCCTGCTCGTGGCAGGGGTTTGGAACGAGATGATCTTTAAGGTCCCTTCGACCCAGACCGGTCTGGGATTCTCGGCGGGCACTCACCAGTAAAGGCAACACGGCACAGCTCGGAGTACCGCGTTCCCGCATGAGATCCGCTCTCGGGCTCCCCTTACTGACCGCTGCTGCCCTCCCGTCCCGCACAGCCGGCGGGGCCCGGGTTGTGACTCACTCACCTTCCTCCCACCGGCGCCTCCCTTCAGGCGGGCGAGGAGCGGCGGCGCCTCACCCTTGCGCTTCCCGCCGCGCTCCACCACAGGAGGCAGCGGCAGCGCAGCCGCGGCGGGGCCCGGGGGCAGCGGGTTCCTCGGCGTGCGGCAGAGGGCGCCCCGCGTTCCGCTCGGCGCGGGGCCGGGAGGAGCCTCCGGCGCGGCCGGGGCGGGCTGGAGCTGCCACGTCTGCTGCGCCGAGCGGCGGGGCGGCCGGCCCGCGCCTCGGCTCCACGTGTGGCGGAGCGGGGAAGTTGCCGGCGGCCAGCTCGGGCTCTGCCCGTCCGTCCGGTGAGCGCAACTCCAAGTAAGGGCGCTTGGCGGCCCTCTGTCCTGAGGGAGGGCGGCGGGGCGCGGGCGGCGCGCTGCAGGGAGCTCTGAGGGGGCCGCGGGCCGAGCTGAGCCCGCGGTGTGCCCCAGGGGAGCGGCGGGCTCGGCTCCCGGGCGGGCCAACTTCCTGCGGAGTTCGGCTCCGAGCGCTCCTCTCCGGGGCGGCGGCCGCGGGTGAACCGGAAAGTTTGCAAAGCCGGTGAGCGGCGGCGGGGAGCCGGGGGGCGAGCGCGGGGCGCGGGGAGCCGCCGCCTCAGCGTGTGTGGTGAGGGGGGGTTCGCAGGGCGCCTCTCGTCTCCGAGCCCTGACACCGATCGCCCCGGGCACAGACCCCGCCAGCGCCGGTCCCGCTGCCCGGGGGGAGCTCAGGTGAGCCGGTGGCGGAGCGGAGCCGCGGCGGGGTTGGGGGGTGTGAGCTGCAGCCCCTGGGAAGCGGTGCTGAGCGCGGACACACCGAGGGCAGGAGCTCCTGAGGAGACTCGGGGAAGACTTCAAGGTTTTGATTTGGTTTTCCGTCTTAATTTCGGTTCTCCCATCGCGAGTACCGGGGAACGACCGAGACTTGTGTTTAAGCGGCCGGTTGGGGAGAAAAAACCTCAGGAAAGCGTTATAATGTGACTCGGGAAAAAAAAGAGAGTATCTCCTGAAAGTAAAAATGTGGCTTTTCTGTCTTATTTTAACCACTGTGCCTTAATTTGTGTGTGTTTTGTCCACACAGACGTGAGTTCGGTTCATAGTTCTTTGATTCTCATCGCTGGTTACCGATAAGAGATCGGTTTGTTTTCTGTTGTTTCGAAACCGGTTACGGTTCAAACCATCTTTTAGAGCAGCAGGAATTGAATGTTCTCAGTCACAGAGATTTCCATTCCAGGGTCCCGATCCTGCCTGAGATTTGTATGGTGTGGATTTGCAGTACCACCCTGTGCTGGGACCTCCGGGGGTTCTGTGTTCCTCTCAGTTGTGAAGATTTGATTGTCAGTTATCTTTAGCTTTGTTAAGGAATTTCCTCCTTTAAATGAACCGGAAGCCTTGCAGGAATTCCCTGATGCCCTGTTAAAAAAAGTGAGATGAGTTTCTCATTAGTACATTTTTAATGACTTCCCCCCCTCTCTCTCTTAACCGCCTTTAAGTGGCCTATTTATAACGTGGAGACCTCCTAGACTGAAGTTAAGAAGAAAGCTGATTTTAGACTGTTCTCAACCTTTGTAGATAGAGTTTTCACAGATCTTTGTCAGATAAATGAGCTGCTCCTTGTCGCAGCAATGTTAGCTGCTGCTTTCCCTCCTGCTTTGCGGGAAATGTGGAAGGGACATACCTATCAACTGGAATTCTGTGTGCAGCTGTCAAATACCCCTTACTGCATGGGAAACTCTAGGAACTGCCTGTTCGTTAGTGCTTCTTCCAGTGTGGACTTGTGTAGGATTCTTATTCTGCTCCTCAGGAGGGTTTTGTCAGAGCTGTTTGTCACAAATGCAGAATGGTACAGGACAGCACTGGCAGACATACAAAGGTAAAGAAGCCATTTAGAGAGCTGGGCATCTTTGCATGCTGCCAGGGTGGGCATGGGAAAGCCCTCCTTCTCATGGGTCCTTAGCACGCTTAACACCCATCAGGGATGTTGTGGTTGGTGCTCACAGGTGGATGAGACTGCGCTGTGCAAGACATGAGGTTTTTCAGCAGTGGCCACCTGCCCACACCTCCTGTCCATGGAGCACCACCTGAGCTTTAAAGCTACACCAGAGCATCAGACTTGGGTGGACAGTGCCCTGTGTGAGGTGACAACCCTCAGTCATGTTCCCCAGCTGATGGTTGTTTCCTTGCTGCTTGTTTGGAGGTGTGTGCAGTAACAGTGAGGAGTGGACTGTATGCCCATCAGTCGCTGCTGTATCTGTGTGCTAGCAAAATAATCTGGATCTTTTACTTTATTATTATCTAATCGTGTTTTTCAGTGCATTAAATAGACAGTGAAATACTTTTACATGTATATGATATGCATGATGATTAGGTGATAGGAGCTGGCTTATGGAACAGTGAATGGACTGTACCCTAAATCTTTTGGCCATGGCACTTAATGTGTAATGTAATGCAGCTTCCTTCTTTGTTTTTGTTACAAATTTCCCTCTTCCACCACGTTTCTCCCTTGCCTGTTACTTTGAAGCCCAGCTAGGCTTGTCCTGATGGGGTGTACACTACCAAAAAGCTGTGGTGGAGAGGGGCTGAAAGGATTTCTCCATGAAGAGTTCCAGGAGACCTACCCTGGTTCAGCAGGTAGCCCAGCTGTCATGGGGACTGCACTCAGACACATTGATCCTTTACAGCAGCATCAGGGTTTGAGGGAACTGAGCACCAATTCGCTGTGCTGAATCTGGCTGGGTTTTGCTTTGACCGTTACAGCTGTGTCCCAGCTGCTCCCAAAGCTATTTGAGCCCTTCCAGAATGGATCTGGCATCTCTCGATTCAACTGTTTTGGTCCAGGTGCTCCAGAATAAAACTCTCTGTCTTTGTACTAATCTCTATCATGCACTGCAAGATGCACCTATGGGCAGGTTGATGTTCAGTAGCATCCCAATCTGGATCTCTCTGTTTTTGGACCGGTTATGGAACTCCTATTATGCTTAAAGGAATGTCCCGAGAGGAGATCTTGGCTGTTATCTTCTCTGAAGATCCCCTAGGGTTGGTTGTGCAGGGCCACCAGAGCAAAGGCAGAGCTGCTCTGTAAGACCACAAGTTCTGTAACCAGGTGGCATGTTTTTTTCCCACAAGGTTAAGAGAACCTGAGGGGCCTCCATGATTGTGCTCTTCTTTTGCTCCCCTTTTGGTTTTGTTCCTTTAAATTACTGCAGTATCAACTTTCCAGTAAGGGCTCAGTAAAGCTGAGAAGTTACCTTCCTTTCTGCCCATTATGGGAAAGAGTTATGTTGACAGATGTGGGCTCTGTGAGGATTTGCTGAGCTCTTAATCCTGTTTGTGGCTAATAGGCCATGCTAATGTGAAAGGCCATCTCTTTCAGTATATAAAGGTCTTAACTGCTTGCTACCTTAGGGAAATGTGCTGTTAAAATGCTGTAATTGTCTTAGCAGTAGTGGCAGGCCTTGAGGTTGTTGATGTAAAATGCAACAGTGCGGGCCTCTCCTCCCTACCTTTTTCTTTTCTTGAGAAAGAGATTTTTACTTGTTAAAACAAACCCTAAAGTAATTGCTGTAGGCAATAGAAGAAGCAGGCTTTGTATGTTGGATGTGGCAAACAGCCAGAGATCAGGTATTTGTGAGCCCTTTAGGCACATCTGTATGGTGAGGGGATGAGAATGTGTGATAATATTCTCTTTGTTGTCTTTTGCCCTAACACTGGTTTAGTTTTGGGCTTGGTTTAGGTTTTGTTTTGTTTTTTTGTCTTCTCCATCCTGCTTTGTTTGAATTCTTGTATTCTGGTTTTAGTTGCAAAGAAGTGAGTTGCTTCATCATAGAATCACAGAATGGTTTGGGTTGGAAGGGACCTTAAAGCTCATCCAGTTCTAACCCCCCATCATGGGCAGGGGCACCTTCCACTAGAGCAGGTTGCTCCAAGCCCCATCCAACCTGGCCTTGAACACTGCCAGGGATGGGGCAGCGACAGCTTCTCTGGGCACCCTGTGCCAGCACCTCAGCACCCTCACAGTAAAGAACTTCATCCTAATATCTAATGTAAACCTACATTCATTAAGTTTAAAGCCAGTGCCCCATGTTCTATTGCTGCATGCCCTTGTAAAAAGTCCCTCTCCAGATTTATCTCTTTAAAATGCAAGTTCTGTGCTTTTAGATGTCTGTGTGCCTTGAAGTTTCTGACCATTTTTGTCATTAGAAATCTCACAGGAATTCCTTAATGTGTAGGGCATGCCCCAATCAAATTATTCTCTATTAAAGTTCTGAAAGTATAAGCATAATGTTAAGTGTATTAACGACTAGACAGAGAAGTCTGTGCCATCAGTATGCTCCTCAAAACTTAATCTAAGTAAATGGTATGCAGTGACACAACTTCCCCTGCAGTTTCATAGGAGTGTAGAAAAATTCCACTTTCCACCCTGTATCATTAATGTATGCTATTTAGGCAGCTACTTGATTGAAGATAGGGGCTACATTCTTGGGATCAAAGGAGTTTCATTGTGGAGTTTGCTGGTGGGATTCTTTGGGGTTAAAAAGCCTCTGAGCAAAGGAACTGCTCATCTTCCTGTTTGCTAATATGCAGTATTAATGGCATGTGAAATAGGGATCTTTGTTCTATGTTAACCAAGTGTTTGATGGAGGACATTGATAAAACCAGCAAATGAAGCTAGGTTTGTAGATGGAAGATGGAGGGTGATTTGTGATGCTGACTTGGAGTATGCAGGACACTTGATTTTTGGGTTTTTCTTGAGCAGAGGTTGCTAACAGTGCCAAAATACTTGTATCTTCACTTCTGTATCGAGTACTGTCTATAAGAGCTGCCAGGGAAGGCTGTTGCTGTGACCACGTGTATTCTCTAGTGGGCTTATATGAGCCATAATGAGCCAAAATGAGACACAATAATAAGGAAAACTCAGTGAAAGTGTCAGTCTTGAGGAATGCTTTTTCTTCTTTACACAGTTGGTAACAGTAATGCTGGGCTGTTGCAGGTCATTTGCAGGTGTCTGTAGACTTCCTGAGGTAAACAGACTTAGAAAAGGAGCCTGACTGCATGCATGGTGGGTTCTGCTTCACTCAGGTGGGTATTGACCTCCTGCATTATGGCAGAAGGGCACAGGAGCGAGTGTACAAGGTGGTGTGAAGTGGCCAGATGTGTGTAGCAGGAATGCTGTAACTCATTACTGGACTCACCACCAGCTGCATATCAGACTAGATCATGAACTGGTTGGTGCCTTAAGCCTTCATGCCACCTAGCCTCTTATCTGCTCCTTTTCATGAGTCTTATCTTGTCTTGTTTGGATTGCACATGTGTTCATTAGACTTCTCCTAATGATCCTTTTCCTTGCACTATACTGATCTGTATTTTTCTTTCCTATTTACTCCCAGCTGTTCTTTGTCAGTTGGTCTCATTTTATTTCTTTAAATTGCATCATTAGATTGTATTCCTTCTGTGCGTCCCCCCATGTTGTTTACATTTGTTCTTCCTTTATCCATCTTTTTCTATTTTTCCCCTTTTAACTCTTATCCTTAGAGGAACCCAGTTTACTCTTGGAGACCAGCCCTTTCTTATTGATTGCCAGCTGCTTTTATTGAAGCTCATTTGCATTCTCTGCTCTTATTGTGCCAGACAGAGGACTAGTGATTTTGAGTAAAGCTCTTTCCCCAAAGGCTTTGCTCAGAAATTGTTTCTGTATTTCACAAAAAGAGGGGGAAATAAAGAGCTGCATCAGTGCAAAAGCTGCTTCTGCCTAAGCCAATGTGTTTGCAGCTTTGTCACTTGAAGAGTAGAACTGTGGCCTGCCCTGCTGCAGGCACAAACGACTTCTCCAGGCTGAAATGAGCTGGTGAGGGGAGTGCAGAATGATGTGGCCTTCTATTTACTTATGTGGGCACCCCTGAGACTCTGGCAGTAACAAACCCAATCCGTTTTGATTGGGACTGTATTGTCTTGGTACTTCTGTTTACAAGCACTTGTGTAGCTGTGATTTATTGTATTTTTTCTATTTTCTTTTGGCCATAGGCAGCTCTGAAAACATGTAGGTAAGTGTAAAGATGCACTGTGGTTAAGGAGTTGAGCTGCGGCTGTGTAATAGTAAACTTGGAAAAAAATGGAATCTGAGCATGTGCCTGGCTGGGCTTCTGTGCTCAAAGTACTACCTGCTTTCAGATAGGCTCTTCGATAAGGGCCCTTGAGCCTTATTAATTGCTAAATATGAAAACTTTTTATTCAGGCCATGTTGATTTGGGCTCTGTATCATGCTAGAGGTATGGATAATCATGATTTGGATGTACCCAGCCTCAAGAGTGCGTATCCATCTCCCTGTCTGTCTGCTTTCTGATCTCTGCTTTTTCACACAATGTCAGTTTGGTTTTGTTTGACACTTTGGCGTTGTGCGTATATTTGGAAGGAAGTTCTCTGACCACAGTACAGTGCTTAGCATCAGGTCTGGAGAGGAGGTGTGTGCTGCGTAAATCTGTTACTGAAACTTACTGATGTGCATTGCCTCTAAAATGCTTGCTCCTACCATGGCTGCTCACTGGTAGTTAGATGTCAGTAGTGTCTTGCCCTTTATATAGCATCATTGTGTCATGAAAGATCTCGTGCTTGACTCTGACTCCCAACTAGAAGGATAACAAAAAGGAGTTGTTCAGGGGAAGCTGCAGCATACAGCTTTTAGTTACAGAAGTGCCTCTGCAAACATAGCTTAGGTACATGGCTGTCATGATACAAATAAGATTCAAGATCCCAGAGTTTCTATTAGACCTTACTGGTGCCGATATAAAATGTGCCTCTGAGCCTGGAGCCATGCCACAAAAAGGCTCGGGGAATTCTCCTGTAATTGTTTGGTTTTGCTTAGAAACTAACACATTTTACTGTGCTGGGTCTCACCATCAGCCCAGCACATGCACCATCATGGTGCATCTACTTTTGGTGGGAGTTAAACACTAGCATAGTTTATGACAGGAACTGAAGGATAAACATCTGCCTTAAGTGCAGGAGAACTCAAGTTTATTGAGTTCCTAACTGTGTAAAGGAGTGTAGTTACACTGCTGTGAAGTATGTTTGGAGACCTGGAGTTCTTGTGGTGAAGGACATTAGCATGGGGGCAAGGGCTGCATGTTAACTTCTTGCCTAATTGTTAGGGTTTGTTACTGTTGTTCAGAAGTCTTGATGCTGATTCTTGTTGCTGAATTGAGGTTATTTCAGCCTGCAGAGCAAGCCATAGCCAGTTTCCCTCCATTGTTTAAGTCTTTCCCACAGTGGTAGGAGAAATATTTACCAGGATGGGAAACAGTGCCTGTCAAAGTAAGATTTGCTCTGAAATCTGATTGCCTGAACTGTTTTTAAGTCTTTTATATTTCTGCAGGTTGAAGCTGACTTACTTCTTTCTGCTGATAATAGAATTATCTATGATTCTATAATCTATTTAGCATGTTAACTCATTGTACGGTAACCTCCAACAAACATGCTTTGAGTTGTTGGTGGGTTTTTTAATGACATTATAAGTTGGGGAAGAGAAACAGAACTATATGTATACAATTGTCTTACTGGTTTTCCTACGTCTTCCAGCTATAGCAGTGCCTTCCTGAGTGGGAGAAAGTGAGACCTTTCTGTTCTGTATCCAAACCGAACAAAATGCGGAAGCCAAATTGATTCCCACTCCTACTGTTGACTTTTCAAATCCTCGCCTTTGTTAATAACAGGATGGGTTATTACTATTGAACATGATGATTTTTATTATTTTTAAAGAAAGTTATTAAATTTAGTGTGTGCTTAAGGGAAGTTCCCAACACCCAAAGAAACCTGTAGGAATAAATCTTAGAAGCACAAATGTTCAAATTGGTCTGTACATCTTAACACTGATCTCCTTCTGGACTAATTATGCCCTTCCTAACACAAATAGAGTGTAGCTATACAGTGCCTTGCAGCTGACCTGCACTTCTCTGCCCACACTCTCAAATAATTAGACAGGAGTTGGAGCTTCTCTCTAAGCCTTCTGGCGCTGTTATTTCAGCACTGTGCTCAATTTAAAATGCATCGCTGAGAGGCTGGCCTGTTTTAGTTCACGTACAGCACCAGTCTAACTAATCACTGCAGTTTCTGAACTGGAGCTGGTTAGCATCTGATCCTCTGGACAGGAATAAGGAAGGTTGGGTCTGCCTGTGGTATATGTCCCTGTCATGCCCCATAACTGGTTCTGATAAATCAATGCAGGTGACAACTGGCTTAGCTGTTTTCTCATGTTCCTTTCCTCATTCATAGAGTCATAGAATCACAGAATGGTTGGGGTTGGAAAGGACCTTAAGCTCATCCAATTCCAATCCCCTGCCATGGGCAGGGACACCTTCCACTAGATCAGGTTGCTCAAGGTTCTGTCCAGGCTGGCCTTGAGCACTGCCAGGGATGGGGTGGCCGCAGCTTCTCTGGGCACCCTGTGCCAGCGCCTCACCACCCTGTGTATATGTTCCTGGGATGTCCAGCTGCCATGGGGATGTTAGTCTGAGCTGCCTGTTGTGACTGAAAAACTTCTGTGGGCTCTCTCTCTCTCTGTGTGGTGGTGGATTTGTTTTCAGCTGGGGAGAGGGGAGTTGGTTGGTTTGAGGGCTTTGGGACGTTCAGAAGGTAGCTGTGCACTTGGTGCTTAAACTTCTGATACCTGGATGTGTTTTCTTGGCCTGTCGTAAGAATGAGAAGAACCCTTAAAGCTTTCCTACTTAATGCACTTCCTTGACCTTTTCAATCACTGAGCTTTTGCAAGGATATAAACCTGGGTGTTTTACATATCCCATGTTGCTGAACTAAGTGACAGTTTTTTCATTGTGAGAGCTACAAGCTCTGATGATAAATGCATCTGGTTTTTTACCTCTGGATAACTTTAAATTCTCTACTGGGCAAACCTGAAGGAGAAATTCAGTGTGAAGAGAGGTCTTCTGACAGTTTTGGCCTTAGCAACCCTTAGAAGCACAGGAGAGGGAGAATGAAAGGAAAGAGCCGCCATGTGCAGAGTCTGAAGAATTAACATCAGTCCTTTTTCATATAATGTAAGGAAAGAGGTGACTGGAGGAAGAAATCTTCCCTGTGGAAGCAGGGAAGCACAGACAATATTCAAAAGCCAGATAAGGCCCCACAAGCAGCAGCAGCATATTACACTGCAGAAGCTTTCTGGGCTGTGATCAGTGTTCTGAAATATAGTTTAAGAAACAGCCAACAAAATAGGTTTTCCGGAGATTGAAAAGACTTCCAGTTAGTGATTCCTCCTCATCTTCAAGCTTCAAATGTATTTGATAATCCTTACACCTGCAATTCAAAAGTACTTTTAAGCTTAACCTTACTTTAATTAAAAAGAGGCATCATGGCAAGGTACTTCACATTGCATTTATGTTGGATAACATACACTATCTGGATAACTGACTGACAACTTTGCTATATGGCATTTAGTCACTGTTGGGTTTTGTGCCAAATGTTAGTTGTTACTGGGGTTTTTTTTGATGTGAAATGAAGGAGTATGAGTTTTTCTCTGAATATTTTCGTTCTGTGAGTGTTGCTGTTCATTGTGTGAAAATAATATGATGCTGTGTTACTAAACCCAAGGAAAATCTAGGTTGCAAGCATGTCTCGCAGTGGTGTTGTCTTGTTTTCTCCCTGTAAGAATTACAGTAGGTGCTGAAGGTTTGTTAAGCTTGAGGAGGGATATGGTTGCTTCCCAAAATAAATACTATTTATGAAAGTTCATTTCAAGTTAACTCCAGGAGAGTGAACGTGCAAGGAGGCGGGGATAGAATGTTTTCTTTGGAACATACCTTTGCTAAATGTATTTTTAAAGGTTGTTAAACTGTTTACTGCCTAGGAAACCGAGGAAGTCAAAGAGAGGAGGAGATTATGGACCTATCTGTTACTTCAGTGCTGTGGCGTTTCTATGACTTCCATCTCCTACACAGTTACAAGCTCTGCAGGAAAGGGATATGCAACTTTTGTTGAAAACTTTGAGGTTTCCTGTTTCTCTGAGCTTTCTGCCTGAGCCACTTCGCTTTTACTTCGTATTTTCATGGCCCTGGAAAATTTATGGCCTCCCCTGTTCCTGACCACCCTGGACAGGGATCTCTTCCCTCCAGGCTCACAATGCCAGCAGTGCAGCAGCATCAGCTATGTGCAAATCCCTTTGAATTTGGCTGTCAGTTGTATTTCTTGTGAATAAAGTGTTGCTGTTACAGAATTCCAGGGAGCCCTGCATATGAACATATCAATTATGTGTCAACACAACAGCATCTGTCGTTGAAATTGGGTATCATTTATCTGGCATCAGCATAGCAGAGATTTGGCTGACAGCCAGGGTAAAGTATTCCAGCAGAAACTGCTGCAACAGGAGCTATCTCTGAATTAATTCTCTGAAATTCAGGTGCCATCTTCCAATAAATTCTTAAGACATGAGGGACCTTATGCAAACCCCTTTCAGGTTCCACGTTCTTGTCTACTTTCATTTCTATTTCATGTCCAATTTGTTGTTGTTCCTGCTCTCCAGAGAGACACATACAGTGTTCTGGGATGTATACATCCTGTAATTTAATATCCTTTTGGCTTCTCATTTTCTATTCCAACACTTGTTTACATAAAAAATTCCAAGTCAATGCAATCACTGATGGCTTCTGTGGGGAAACTTTGCTTAACTGCGTAAGAGACAATGCTTTCAGAATAGGAAAGTAAGAAATTATACCCCTTCTCTCAGGAAAGATATGGAGTTATTTGTTTGGGGGGCTATTTTTCCCTATTTTTCCCTGATTAACTTGGTCTCTCCAGTCTTCTTGCTTTTTCTTAAACCAAGTTTCACATTTCCAGAGATGTGAGTGAGTCAAAACAGTGATTTCGGAAAGTTAGGAAGCACTGAGTCCCCCGGATTTGTCACGGGCATAATTGCCATGGTTCAATAAGTGTTTTGGAGTACTTGTGGGAAATCGAAACTCAGATCACTTTGCTTTTTGAATGATCCTAATCAGACTTGAAGGAGGTAAAGGAGTAACTCTTTTGTTCAATGATACAGCTTGTAGTAGTCAGCTGGTTGATTGTGGTACCTTTTTAAAACTGGAAACAGGAAGATCAGAGATGGAAAGCATAAAATATGGTATGAAGTCTGGAATATCCAAATGGTTTCCTCGTGTCTCTTCACTGGGCTCCAAACATTCCCTGTCCCTTCATCAAATTAGTTTTTCACTTGCATGCTGAAGGAACTCCTTTCTAGGAAAGCATTAAGAGCAACACAGAGATAAAAGTAGTTGGGAGGAAATGTGCGCTGGATTTTCAGTGCTGGAAGAAAAGCTTGTAGGATGAAGATGAACTGGGGTTTTTTTAAGGTTTTTGGTTATGTTGTTGGGTTGTTTGTTTTTTTTTTCCCTGAGGTTTGAATTCTTGTGAAATTGAGTTTCTCTTGGAGGGGAGAGAACAGTGAAAGGGAGGGAGGTCTGTTGTATTGTCTGCATTGTAAATAGGTTGGTTTCTGTTCGGGTAGAAAAGAAATAAGACATCTGGATTAACTCTTAACTTCATCCTCTCAAAAGGAACCACAAATTTGGAGTTAAGTAAAGAAGCCTCTTCAGAAAAGTCAATGTTACCTTTATTCAAGCTCCGTTTATTCAAGAGGTCAGCTTTGTCACTGCCCGGGCATAGCTTGAATTTAATGATTAACCTCTTAGTGACTGCTGATGTAACTTCTGGCTTTCCGTCTGGTACTTTATATAAGCACAAGCCAAGACGATAACAGAATGCTGTAGTAGAGCAGAATGTGCTATTTGAGGAAAAAAATCTCTTTCCAAATCCTATATGTAGTATGCATCAGCCACAGCAAAACGGAGAGAAGTCCATTAAGAAATCCGATTAGCTGTCTGCTCTCTAGATGAGTTAAATCTCTGCCCAGTGTGGTGATCCGTGCTGTCTGACTGGGGACTTACCTGGTAATGGTGTTGTCGCCTTTTCTAGAGGTGCCTTCTCTTGCAGCTCAGCCTGGCATGTGTATTCATTTCAGCCATGTGTAACACTGAGTGTCGAAGTGATACCCTGTAATAAGTTTCAAAATCCTCTTCAGTGCTGAACCTGGCCCTGTGTTGTTCTGTTGTTGTTGCCCTTCCATTCAGCAGCTCTTGTGAGACCTGAAAGTGTGATATAAGCAGTAGCATGCAAGAAGAGGGAGAGTCTCCTTTGTATGAAAGCTGCCCTGAGAAGTGCAGCATTAGGGTCGAGGTTCAAGGCAAAGTACTGTCACGTGCTAGTCAGTGAGCTTGCTCCAGCCATAACCAGCTCTGTAATTTTCTGCAGGCTAAGAAGAAATCCGTAGAATTTTGGGAGGGAAATATGAGAAAGATGTCAAAAGTAGCTTCAGTGTAACAGCCTGTAAAGTCTAAATTGTTTTCCTGATAAAATGGAGAATGTTGAAGAAAAGCAATTCTAGGCTGAGTGGAGACCTCATAGCAGCCTTTCAGTATCTGAAGGGGTCCTATAAGGATGCTGAGGATGGACTCTTCATTAGGGACTGTAGTGACAGGACAAGGGGTAACGGGTTAAAACTTAAACAGGGAAAGTTTAGATTGGA